>JBBPRS010000169.1:0-46654 GCA_038093155.1 Boletus huronensis | reverse complement strand
CCCCAACAGGGTGAACCCTCTCAGCAGCAACTCAACGGCCAGGACACCGACCTATCACAGGAGTCCCCAAAGTCCGGCGGTCGCCAGCTCAGCCAGAGCAAGCGCGCCGAGCAAAACAGGAAAGCTCAGAGGGCCTTTAGAGAGCGCAGAGACCAGTACGCCCCAGTTCACCAGTCCCTCCGTCAGTCTGCTCACGCTCACCTCTTCGCACCAGACGTGTCAAGGCCCTCGAGTCTCGTTCGCAGCTTCTCGACGCCGCGCTCGCATCTGCCGACGAGGCAAATCGGCGCTGGGAAGAGTGCAGAGCCCTCGTCGATCAACTCCGCATCGAGAATGCTGCTCTTCGTGCCGCTCTCAGCGGTCAACTGGCACCAGGTCAAATATTGGCCGGCGCACCCCCGCAGCCACCACAACAAGCGCAGGAAGGCAGGCCAGAAGGGGAAAAGTTGGAGACACCCACGCCCAAGGAGTAACGAAAGCAGCCCTGGGGCGGTGCAGGGTCACGCATCGTTGGTTGCGCATCTGCTCGTTTGCATCTGTTCATCTTCTCAATAGTAACTCAACCCAGGCCACGCACCGAAACTGTCCCTCTCTTTTTTCTGAACCCGAGACCTGTAGTAGTGACCACAACGCATTTCGCCGTGTTAGACATCTCCCATTTGTTCGTGAGTGTGCGTTGGTTGAAACACGGTCGTGCGGGGAGGTCGTGATGGTGAGAGGAGAGCTGGAAATGCTGACAACAGCAGCGGATGGAACGTTTTATGTAACCACAAAGCTTTGTCATCTCCTCCTCGTTCCGTCGTGCATCTCCCCGCCCCACCATCCCCGGCGACGTCCCTCATTGTCGCGATCACGGACCTGTGCTCGTCGTGGCACAGTCGCTGACGACTTGCTATCATCCTGGCGCACCGCTTACCGTTCGTTGCGCCACCTCCGACGGTTGGACGTGGAGTATCGCCATTCTTTCATTCCGGACCACCGTGTCAACGTACGGAATCAAATGTCGCTGATTGGCTGGCGAAAGGTTGTGTCGCGCTGCACCAGCACCTGAACCGAGTCCAGCGTTGGCTGTATCTTTCTCATAATGCATAGCGTCAGGATGGCATAAATCAGAGTGCATTCGTGAGGCGGTGGCTGCTCCCCGATCCATTGCACCGGTCGGTGTGCAGGACAGACCTCAGCACCTAATGTATTTACGTGCTACTAGTGCATCCCCGTCCTGTCGACGATGCTGTGGACTGTGGAGATGTCATCGTTGTGCATAGACGGGTACTACAGCCGCTGAAATTGAAACGCGATGCAGCGCGACACATGAAAAGTAGCACTCGATTTCTTACCACGACAATAATGCTGTCTCGTGCTCAATGACCGTTTCTTTGTCCTTTCTGCTGTTTGCGTTCCAGATATCGTCCGTCGTTGCCCAGGGTTCAGTCGCTGACTATGCCCCAACTACCAACGCCCCGTGCCCACAGACATCCAACGGCGTCCTCGTGCGCACATTCACCCCACAAACTCAGGCGTTGAATCCCCAGGAAGGCTCGTACATTACCGCAAGGGAGTCGAGTGTCGTTCCCAGCGCATGGTCAGACTGGGTCGGGAACGGTTCCGCCATCGGGTACACTTTCTCCCTGTTCAACGCGTCCTTGCCGAGGATAGGTATCGCACTCGGCGGCGAGGGTTACCGCACGGCACAGTTCGGAGCAGGTGTCTTCTCAGCGTTGGATGTGCGAAACAGCTCCGCGAAATCATCGGGCACAGGTGGACTACTCCAGGTCGCCTCATATCTCGCTGGTTCATCAGGTACTTCCGGACTCCCAGGGTGCTGTCGTGCAATCTTTTGACCAAAGTTTTGTAGGTGGATCTTGGCTCACGGCATCGTTGACGCTGAACGATTGGCCGAGTCCGTCTACATTGGTGTACGGAGACGGTGCCGGTCTATCAGGATGGATGCTAGACCTGGATCTCGTTGCACCATCCAGTCTCAATCCGGGCGACGTAAACAACCAAGAGTATTGGGGAAGCATCCTTGCAAGCGTCGAGACCAAGGCCAATGCATCAATGTCCGTTCTTTCCTCGTCTTGATGTACTGATGCTGACACATCCCACCGCAGCGATACCAGCATCACCGACCTGTGGGGGCGAGCAGTCTCGTACCACTTCTTGAATCAAACGACCAGGAACAACTTCTATACTAATGACACTGGACATGGCGCAGGCCAGCTTTGGTCACAAATACCACTCTTACCTTCTTATGCCAACCATTCGATGCCGTTCCCTATCATGGCTGCTGATTCACTACCCTCGGGATCATCGGTCGTGTCTTTGGATTCGGTTGTCTACGAGGCAAGTGCTCCAACGTTCTCATTTGTCCGTCTGGCTGATGGTAGCAGTTCACTCCACTCGAGTTCGGGTCTTGGGATCCAAATTTATCTGCTATGGCTCCAATGGCTTACTCCGGCACGCATCTAGTGAATGGACTTGCCTCTGGTACATCCGCTTGCGTGACGGGGTTTGACCAAGTGGGTTTCATGATGGGTTCGAGTGCAAACATCTTCAACGTATATAATTCTTTACGTTCCCTTATCCGTATTGCTCATGACTTTTCTCTCGGCAGGTTGTAGATGGGCCGAACGGCAACTTTACAGGTTTCAACGACCAGAATGGCGATGTCGCTGGAATGCAGTTCCTTTATGAACAACTTTCGTCGAGGGTGCAATCACGTTCCTTTAATGTCGCCAATTGGCCAAATGTGGGTGGGAGCTTTGCTGCGGGCCATAGACCCACGTTCTTATGACACGCAAGGCATTTCAAGATGTCAACCCCGCCACATTTCAGGATTCCTCTTCACAATGGCTCTCACTTATGGACGGTGGTTCCAACTTGGAGCGAGTACCCCTTGGAACTCTATTCACGAAAGCACGAGCGGTCGACGTCATTGTCGCTGTGGACGCAAGTTCAGACGATTCTTATCAATGGCCAAAGTCAGTCACCGTCGTTGCGTTGTTCGAATGACCCCGCGAAACTAAAGGTATGACAGTGGAACGACGCTTCTCACCACCTCGCAGCGAATTTCCTCTTTTCTCTCTTCATCCCATCAGGCATTTCCTCCTATTCCATCGTCAGCACAGGACTTTGTCACTACGGGAGTTAATCAAAGACCAACGTTCTTCGGGTGTAATCCAACTCAAACTCCCGCAGAGTACCCTCTGATCATCTACATTCCCAACTCACCTCCGCTGGACGGAAGCCCCCCCGCGTCCAAGTAGGTCCCCAACCCGTTGCTCCTCCTTCTCGCACTCACGTTTCACGTTGACATCAAGTACTGGAGACCTCCAATTCTCTTATACCCCTGTTCAAACCGCCGTACTCATCAACCAGGCTTTCCAAAACACCCTCGGTGGCTTTACACCAAACACCACCTCTCCCGACCCAAACTGGGGAAAATGTCTGCAATGCGCCGCGCTCGATCGGGCTCGGCTCGGACTCACGCCGGCGCCGCCACGATCAGACGTCTGTGCGCAGTGTTTCTCGCAGTACTGCTATGACCCGAGCAACCCACCGAGCGCGAGCGAGCTTCCGGGCAGGAGCTACGTCTATTCGGATCCGGACCCGAGTGGGTTGAACAAGGTAGAGGAGTTCTTCAGTCGAGAAAAGGGTGCCATCATCGGTGGGGCGGTGGCCGTGACGTTCTTGATCGGAGGAGGGATCGCGTTCATGTGAGTGTGTCTCTTTGTCGAACGACCCTAACCATGGTCTCCGGCTGACTTTTTTCACCGACGTGCTGCAGTTTTTGGTGGCGGAAGCGAAAGGAACGTAAAAATCGATATACTCGCGTGCATGAATTGAGGGACGACGATGAGCCTTGGAAGTATTATGAAAGTCATCCTACGGAACATGAGCTGCATCGTTTGTCTCTCTTTTAGGTGTACGAGCTTTCGCGGTAGTATCATTATTATTCGGAACACTTTCGACTTTTGATCTCTCGATGAGATCACTGGTGCATACCTGTCTTTCTTTTTACTCCTACATGAAAGATGTCTCGAGGTGCAAAGCTGACATTGACATTGACAAGATAAATAAAGCATGCAAAGGGGGTATATCATGTTAGTTCATCCAAACTCATATCTCCAGGTCCAGGTAGATGCTCTAATATCACATGCTTGATGGAACTTTGAGAGGGCGCGTTCAGGCTCTGGTTAGTCAGAGGTGGTCGGGAGACCCGAATGAACAGCGAACGTGGTTTGCTGTCCACTGGCACCACCGACGACTTGTACAACTCGAGTTCGTGACGCAGATCATCGTTTGACGCCGCCAACGTATCACGTTCGCGCGTGCACACGAGCAATTTCTGTAAAACCCCTCGACAACGATCACTCGGAGAATGAGAGCCGTACGAACCTGCTTCGTATCTGCCATCTCCCTCCGTATCCGGTCCACATAGACTATCCTTTGAGCTGGATTGTGATGCCCGAGTATCTCAGCGTTGAATCGACTGAGACGTTCGGCTTCCTCCTCCGCCAGATCGTTACGTGCCAAAAGCCCTTCCGTCTCATCCAACAACTTGTAGTATGCGTCTTGAAATCGAGAGGCGTCGGTCAGTTCGAGGTTCAAACTGTGAACACATTCAGTGACGGGATGACAACCCATCGAAATGAGGACATACTGCTCCATTTCTGCCTTGAGCGTCTCTTCGGCCGTCTTGCTCATACGAAGTTGCATAGAAAGTTTTTGAGCTGCATCCCGTTCCCTCTGCAGGGCCGCCTTGTGCTGAGATGCCTGTTCGCCAAGCTGTTTCTCCAGCACGTTAACCTTGTCCTGCAGGACATCTCGAGATTGGCGACTCTCTGCAAGCGAGACCTGTTCGTTGGCGAGATTGCAGTTTGCCTCCGCGAGCTCTGTTTGGAGTCTTTGAAGCTCGACGCTCGATGCTTCGCGAAGAGTGATATGACTAGCTACTTCCTCTCCCAAAGCGCAGTTTGCAGACCGTTCTTGATGAATGGTGTTCTCCAAAACACATACTTGCAACCGCATATCGTCCGCTAGATCGCGGTAAAAATTGTGGGCTGCATCATGGTACTTGACAAGGGTTGTTAAAGCATGGCCCTGCGCAATGTCGAGACAAAGAGCTGCGAGCTCGTTTTCCAAGCTGGAGATATCGTCGTCGCGGCCGTGGGTTTGATCGAGACCATTCTCCTGGAGTAGTCGAGAATGGAAACTAACCTCTTCTTCAACATCTCGTAGCTGCTCAAACAGGAGTTTGTTCTCCTCCTCGGCCTGGCGTATGAGATGCGCCAGTTCGGTTACCTGACCCTCCGAATTGGCAAGCTTCCGCTCCAGACGTAACGAGCGAAATTGCAGTGCAAGATGTTCCTCCTTGAGGGTAGCATGCGCCTTGGCGGTTACCGTCGTGGATGCTAAACGTGCATATTCGTCTGCCACGCGACTGACGGCCATCCTGCACTGCTCCAGCTGAATTAAAAGTTCCTCCTCTCGATCCTGGGCCTCATCTCGAGCTGTTTCCGCAGCTCGTAGAGCCTCTTCACCATCCTTCCGCGCAACATCGAGTTGCTGTTGCAACTGCGTGGAATCGGCGCGTAGTTTCGCGGCTTCTTCGTCGGCTTTCTTCTTGAAGTCGTCTAAACAAGACTCGAGCATCTCTCGCTTCTTCATCTCCGCTACCAGTGTCTTCTCCAACTCTGCCACTTTCCGATCACGTTCCTTGACTTCTTCTTTCCGCTTCGCCTCCACACTCGAAAGCGCCCTCTTGGTGTCCCCATTCTCGGCTTCTCGCTTCGCAAGCTGACTGCGCTCGTGTTCACATGTGCGCAGCTTGGTACGAAGTTCCCTGATCTCTGTTTGCTCAGCAGCACTCGTCTTTTTCGACTCCTGGACGCGCAACTCGTACGCGTCGTTTAGTTTCTTCAACTTGTCCAGCTTCTCGGATTGTTCGCCGTTCGTCCTCGTCAGACGAGCAAGCTCAGATTTGTGGTGGTCGAGTTCCGCTTGGTGCTACAAAGACACAGTCAGGGAGTTGGATGTCGTGTGCACAATGAAGCGGTGGCGTACGGTTTTCTTGTCGTCTGCATGGACTCTTTCGAGATCTTCGATCCGCTTCAAGAGAGCTGCATAGCGGTCGTCCCCTGGGTGTTTGCTGGTAATCGTTGGCGGTTTGGAGTTTCTCGAGGCAGGTCGCGCGGTCGTACTGGGCGCTGTGTTCAAGTCAGAAGAGCCTGTGATTCATGAGATCTATTGTACCTGAAGCGCCTGAGGGTTTGTTGGAAACCACTGCAGATCTCTGATCAATCAAAGGGACTCTGTTTCACCATGCGTTACTTGCCTTTCGCAGAGTTTAATCGTGGGCCCTTGTTAAATAGCATGTCGTCGTCGTCGTCGTCGTCGTCGTCTAGAGAGAGGGAACTACAACCAAACACGGCAAAACAAACACGACACGAAAGCATCACATGATCGAAAATCAGTCGCGTCCAGAGGTTCGAATATGTGCATCATTTCGTCGTATGTAACATCGTAGCGATTCGTAACGGTCATGCAAACAAAATAAGGAGAGGAACGAGACCGGAACAAAGTGTCAAAACATAAAGATCAAGAGAAGAAGGAGCAGTGATAAAATGGGGAGAGGGGGAAGAGTACGTGTGTGGACATGCAGGCAAGGGTGCATATCCGGAGTAAATCAAGGGGACGCATATGTGAAAAGGGAAAAAATAAAATAAAGGCCACGCAATAGGAGGCTTCTCTGAAAGTCCTGCCAGTGATACATGTCGATCAGCCAACAACGGTCCCCGTCGAGGAATGTTCGCACCAACCAGGACAATATGCGACTAGTCCATAACGCATGTCAAAAAGGTGTGAGGTGGGGTTTCTTGTATACCTGCATCAAGATCTTGGAAGAGAAGTGAATGTGACGTCGGAGAGTGAAGAAAGCCGTGCAGATACTCCACGCCGTGGATACCAAAAGAGGCAACCGCAGGTGCGTGGGGGTATGATGCGTATGTGTAGGATGGATACAGAACGATAAAGATTATCGACGCATGAGTGTAATGGGTATAATGAAGAATGGGGCTGATGACGGGGGGTGGATGCGGGGAAATCTGTTGTACAAGATGTACATTCTGGTCGAGGATGATGCAGTAACGGAGAGGATAGGATAGGGCTATGAGCGACTGCGTTGACATTGCTTGAGGTGCTTGACATCGAGATAGGTGCAGAGCCCTGGCATTTCTCCTATCACGAAAACAAGCGGAACAGTGCATTACAACACAGTAAATTGCGTGTTCGCAAGCAGACTGCTCCAGGTTCGCCTCCTTAGTCCTCTCCAGTACGCACCATCCCCATGGCCAGTGCTCAGAGTCCGCCGTCAAGGACACCTCGCACGTCCCTTACCTCACCGAGGTCGGTGAGGAAGGGGCACAGGTCCGTGAGTTCAGTGTCGTGGGGATCATTAAACCACGAAGAGACAGGAACTGCATTATTGGGGTGGAAAATATAAGAGGCCGGGGAATTGTCCAGGATGATGGTATCGGCGATCGGGCGTCCTAGTTGGGAAAGGTCCTGTGGAGAACTTGAGGTGCATCCGGAGTCAGTGAAGGTAGTGCGTACCTTGACATAATTACCCTTGTGGTTGTAACAACTCTCCCGGAATAACCGATGAGAAACGACATGGTGGATGTCGAGTTTGTCCAAGACCGGGTCTGCGTACTATGCGATGATTGAATCGACTGCTAAAATCCCGAGCTGAAAAACAAGACTGACCTTGCTTAGGCTGGCAGTAAACACCACCACCTCGTATATCTCGCCCATCTTCTTCAAAAAGTTGTCGACGCCTGGCCGCTTTATAACGTACACGTTATGCCAATGATATTCGATCTCGACTGGCACGACGTAATCTGCGTGTTGTATGGACTACAAGACAGAAGCTGAGCCGAGAGTGAAATTAACAGTAACCGATGTTTTATACCTTGAAACTGCTGTGAACGAGAGTTTCGTCCAAGTCCAAAACGAGACATTTGCGCCCCGCGTGCTGGGGTGCAATCGGGGGCAGAAGCGGCCGCGGTGTGCCGTCCTAACCGGAGGGTAAATGAGATGTATGACAATCAATCGGGGGAACACCTACTGGTCCAATTGGGATGCCAGCTCCCCCGTTCATTATGAGGGCATCTTCGTCGTCCTCCTCCATGGGTTCTCCTTCCTCTGGTTCTGGTTCTTCGCCCTCGCCATGACCCTCTTCGTCCGTAAAGCTACCATCAGAATCGGTTGTCGTTGAATGTGATATGTCCCCGGCATGGGGTTGTGGGGCAACCGAAGACGTGTTCGATGCATCTGAACGCGGGATGGGTTGTGGGGAGAAAATGTCTGACCCAGTTGAGCCAGGTGGCTGTACCGCACCACTCGTAACACCCTCGGTTTCCGAGACGGGCAGCAACGCTTTGGTTGGCGTTGGAGGGATGATGACTTCAACATCCTGGCTGGCTGCTGGGGACGGGTCGTTGGGAATCGAAATTGGTGGGGGAGGCACCTTTTCTCGTTCCTTCTCCTGGGACTCACCCTCGGGACGCTGTTTCTCGTTCGGCACGGGGGGGTCTGCCGGTTTGCTTGTACTCGAACCTTGGACGTGGGGACGGGTCGCATCCTGGACGTCGATGTCGACGGGATGGGCACGGTCGCTGGGTGCGACACATGGGACGAGTTTGCGGACAAGTTTTGAAATAAAAGAAGCCTTCTTGGGGGAACGTTGTGAGCCACCCTTGGACTTGTTCACCTCTTTCGAGGGAGCACGTACAGGAGGGCTTTTGTCAGGGACGGTGCCTGTGAAAGCGGGAGGCTTGGGGGCCTTTGACTTGCGGGAGAACCTGCGACTGGTGTTGCTGGATGTTGTGGTGGAAGATCCGGTTGGGGTGATATTCGGTTGGGTGGTGGAGGTGGCGGCAAGAGAACTCTTGTCCCTGTCTTTCTCTGCGTGGCGTGTGCTGTCACGCTCGTCTGGGGAAACGAAGGTGGAGACGGTGATGGACGGGTTCTGAGCGTTGTCCTTGTCTGCTTCGGTAGACGAGGTGGGGGTGAGGTCGTGCGCCTGCGCACCTGGTTCGACGCCGTTCCCGTTTACGGATATCTGCGGCGGAGAGACGGAGGCATCGTTGCGCTTCTCGGGGACCGAGTCGTCCGAGGGAGGCGAAGAGTCTTGAGGAGCCGCCATGGGGTGTGCGGGCGTCGAAAACGAGGAGAAAAAGTGGAAGAAAAAAAAACGAGGACGAGTTGAGAGGCTGCGGGGTGTTGTGGGGAAGTTGTGGGGGGTATTTGTGGGTATGGGAAGGGGGGGGGAGGAGGAGGGTGGGGTGGATGGAGGAGGAGAGGCGGAGGACGTGAAGAGGCGGGGCCAAGTTTTTGTACGTGATCTCGTCTTCACACGCGGTCTGGACAACGTGCAAACAATGTGGTGGTGACATTCGCAAAAGAAAGTACAGGACCGGCTTGACGACGTTTATTCGCTACGCTCTCTCACTCCCCACCCATCGTCTCTGAATCCAGCTCAAACAAGTAATTTGCTGCTCGCTCCTCGTTCTTGTCGCACACAAGATATGCCTCGATCGCCGCCTCGCGAGAGAACCCGAGCGCCTGAAGCTGCACTTCGCATCAGCACCCGTCTTTTCTCCACGTCGCCGAAACTCACCCGCTCAATGGCTGCCTGCTCCTCTGGCGTGATGTTCACGACTTGCAACCCTGGGAGTCCCTCTCCCTCAACCTCGTTCTCTTCGCCACCCTCTACCAAAAAATTTAGTAGCGCCTCTGGATTTGCTGCAAGTGACTGCGCAATTTGGGGATTCGCTGCAGCAAGCTGCTGGATGATTGGCTGAAGAAGACCCGGGTTCTGCGCCACCAGTTCCCTTAATTGATTGTTGTCTCGCAGTGCTGACAGGCCTGGGCCGCCCAGACCGGCCAGGCCAGCACCAGCACCAGCACCGGGCCCACCGCTTCCCTGCTGCTGTTGCTGTTGCTGCGCGAGCTGAAACGAGAAAATGTGAAAAGAATCGCGAACCAAGAGGGTGCGAACATACCTGAAACAGGTTTTGACGCTGACCTGTTGCTGGCGCAGGTGCTGGGGCCTCCACAAGAGGAGGGGCAGATTGAGCTGCGGCGGTAGACGGCGCAGGTTCCTGCTCAGGAAGATCCTGCTGAGGAATACCCTGTTGCGACGCGATTAAAATTCAGGCCTGTTCCGCGCATACAGCCACTCACGTTGAACAAGTATTCAACAGCACGTTCGGGATTGTTGTAACTCGCTCTCAGGGCGCGCACGACTTGATCACGTTCAAAACCCATCTCCATCATGTTCTGTATCGTACTTTGGAGTACATCTCCAGTGAGAAAGTCGCTCGTGGCCGATTGGGTTGTCCGGGTGGCAGCAGCGGGCGCAGGTATAGGTGCAGCGGGCGGGGAAGGTGCAGGGAGTGCCGGAGCGACTTCGGGTGCTGCTGGTGCAGCGGGTTGTGCAGGTGGGGGTGCAGCGACAGGTACAGCGGACGTAGATGAAGAAGTGGCAGGCGTGGTGAAAGTTGGCTTGGGCTAGGATCGAAACACAGGTTGAGACGGGGATTGCACCGAAAATGGGGTCATTCGATACCTTTGCTACCATGAGGACCAAAAAGTCCTTTTCCTTGATCTCGCATGACGCCACGGTCTTGGAATCGAGGAGTACTCTACCTGATCGCCAGTCTAACGAGCGACTCATGGGGATCGACAGGGATGAACATACCCGCGTAGATCAGCTTCTGATCCTTGACTGGGTGGCTATGGACGTGGAAGATCTTCTCCTTGAGTGTTCCAACGGTGTCTTCGCCGTCGGCGTCGATCTAAGAGCGTGGTGGGCAACGACGTCGGACTGGTTTGGCGATACACACCTGGAAGACCTTTTGCTGTAACGTCTTTATTGTTATCTTCATTATGGACCAGGAGCAACCCCCTTCCAGCGTGATATCATGCGTAATCATAGTCACACTTGTCACGTCACACAAACAGGGTGTCCAGGGTACTGATCCGGCATGCAGGAGCGGCGCGGCAAACGAGCAGAGACACCGACGACGACGACGACGACGACGACGACTCGCGCGATGGACCCAGTCCACGGCGACGAGTATCTGCGCAGAATCGCTGCGTTCATCAGACTCAACGAGAAGGGTCTTGCAGAGGCCGGCTTCCAACGTCGCCGCCGTCATCGCACCGCTACCGCTCAGCCCTCCGCCTTCAACCCTGTCGGCTGGTTCATCCCCACCAACGTCCACGATCCACCCTCGCCCCGCCCTGTGACCTTCGCCATTGACACCCATCGTCTCTTTTACATCCTCATGCGCATCGAGTCTCTCGGCATCGATGTCGGCTCTCTCGACGTAACCGTCGACAACCCCTCTAAGCCAATGCATTACACACACATCGACATCGGCTCAGCCTCCGACAAATCCGAAACCCTTTCCCTTGCCTCTTTCCGTTCCTCGCTATCCACCGTCTCCGGTCTCTCTTTGGGCAGCGGGTGGTGGGGCCGACCCGAGCAGCAGAGCATCGATGCTGAACTTAAATACATTTATAGTAGTTTCACCAAGATCCCCGCTCTCCAACTCAAGGCACCTGGACCCAAAGTCATTGCCGAACTTAAGGACGATCCTCCGAATCGGAGTGCCCTCCCGCTTGATGCGTTCAAGAACCTCCGGTCCCTCGAGACCGTCGACATTGATCCCCGCATATTGCTTGGCTGGGATAGGCTCGCGGAATCTCTCCGTAGCTTGACTATCAGGCGAAGTGGGCTGGAGGATGTCGCCGACATCTTCATTGGAGCAGTAGTCGATGACCAGGCGCGCAGGGACGGATCGGTCAAGGACCAGAGGTCGAGGCAGATCCCTCGCAGACAGCGCTCTTGGATGAACACGCCAGTACCTGCCTCTGTTCCCGAGGACGACGAGGAAGTGACCGCTATCCCGGAGCATCCCGCGCTGCCTTGCCAGTCTTCGGTGCTCTCTCCTTACAAATGGGGGCTCCTTAAACAGCTCTCTCTCGCCGACAATGCCCTCACGTTTTTGCCGACAGACACGCTCCCATACCTTGTCTCTATAACACACCTTGATCTATCTTCGAATCTGCTTGTCTCTGTGCCGCATGGGCTCTCGGTCCTTCACAATCTTGTTTCTCTCAATCTCTCTGACAATATGATCGATTCTGTTCTGGGAATCTACACGCAGCTGGGACAGGTGCTGTACTTGAACCTTTGCGGTAACCGTCTCGAGTCCATCTGCGGTCTGGAACGCCTCATGGCGCTCGAGCGGGTAGATCTCCGCTTCAACCACATCGACGAGAGCGCCGAAGTTGGACGTCTTGCGACGCTTCCGAACATCGGGGAGGTGTGGATAGAGGGGAATCCGGTGACGGAGATAGAGGACAATTACCGGATTGCGTGCTTCGACTTCTTTCACAAGGAGGGGAAAGGCATCTCTTTGGATGGGAGTGCACCGACGTTTTACGAGAGAAGGGGACTTGCGCCGGTCGCAGTGGAGCAGCTGAGATCTGGGAGAGACGCACCAATACCAGCATCCCCTCCTGCCGTTCCGATCGCGAAGTCGAGGGGATACCATGGCATGGCAACGGACACGGCGATGGCCCCCGAGACGGTACTGTCGCTGTCAGCGGGATCACGAACGACGTCGCTTGCTGTTTCGGGCAGGCCAAAGAAACGGAAAGCGAAACGCATCGTGGACCTGAACGGAGGCGAGGGGCGTGTTTTTTCGCCAGGGCCTCGGTCGATGGGGTTGCCGTCTGTTGGTGGGTTGGCGACGCCACGCTCGCTGTCTACATCGCCGCAGAGATCGAGCCCGCTTTCCTCCGAGGGGCACGGACGGTCGTATTCGGTGTTTGAGCCACCTGAGACGAGCAGGGACGGCGAGCTGAGGGAGGGGGAGCTGTACCGGGCGCGGATTGAGGCGTTGCGGACGGACATGGGGGACGGCTGGTTGAAGGTGTTTAGCCAGAGCCAGGCTGAGGACAATACGCGATGAATGTACTGTAGAGGGTGACCGGGGTCCTCGGAGGGTGTATGTCTATGCAGCGACGCTGGTTGAATTCTCACACCGATCCAAGTTGCCTCTCGTCCTCGCCTTCGTCGCTCTTTACCCCACCACACACACACAACTCTCTCTGCCATGGGTGCCAACCTGTCAAAGACCCTCGGTGAGCCACACATTCCCCTCCCATCCATGCCCCCCCTCACCACCCCCAGGCCGCCTCTTTGGCAACAAGGAAATGCGCCTCCTCATGCTCGGCCTCGATGCTGCCGGCAAGACGAGTATGCCCCCCCCCTCGATTCGCATACCCCCACTGACCTGCTGCCACCCAGCCATTCTATACAAACTCAAGTTGAACCAGTCCGTGACGACGATCCCAACCGGTCAGTCCTGTCTTCCCTCTCCGTCCGCCCCGCTCACACTGCACCCCAGTCGGCTTCAATGTCGAGACGGTCACATACAAGAACGTCAAGTTCAACGTTTGGGACGTCGGAGGCCAAGACAAGATCCGTCCATTGTGGAGACACTATTACACCGGCACCCAGGGTCTCGTTTTCGTCGTTGACAGTCAAGACCGAGAGAGAATCGACGAAGCAAAACAAGAACTCCACCGCATACTCAGCGACAGAGAGATGAAGGAATGCTTATTGCTCGTGTTCGCAAACAAGCAGGATCTTCCCGGAGGTCCGTGAATCTGATCCCTGATCCAACATCATCATTCCTCATTCCTCTCTAGCCATGTCACCCGCCGAGGTCACCGAAAAGTTGGGTTTGCACCGCATGCGCGACCGCTCGTGGTATGTCCACCCCAGGTAGGCTCTTCTGTCGTTTTTTTTCTTCTTGGGCGTGCCTGATCGGGGTCGCAATAGTTGCGCAACGACGGGTGAAGGTCTTTTCGAGGGACTTCAATGGTTGAATCAAAACGTGAAGAAGCGTCAACCATAAACATGCACGTCCGACGTCTCTCCTCGCGTTACTTGCCATCTCATCTACTTGATAGAAGTCTTGATTCCGTCTCTCAGTCTCGTCGATACCCATGTTATGCTATCTCTCTCACGGCCTGCGACGACCCGTCTCTTGCACGCACGACAGACTATCTGATCCTCGTCATGTCCTTCCACACACAGATTTCATCATTTGTCTTGCGCAGTTCACCTCATGCAGCGAACACCTCTTTTTTATATGAGTGTCTCATCAAAAACCTGGTACACCACTTTCCGCAGCCGTAGTTTTCTTTCTTCCGTCTGTTGGCTATTCTTCTCCTAGTCATTTAATGGGAGGAAACTCCCCCGTGAATTTGTGACACATGACCTTAAATATCGTGGACATGATCAATAATCATTTAGAGTCGTCTAATATGCAAGTCGTCAACTCGCCATTGAATGAGAAGCAGACACCTGGGAAGTCTTCATTTGGCTGTCAGCCGTGGCAGGTTGGCAGCCGTGTCGGTGGTCAGAATGTCGTCACCCGCACTGGCTCACAACATAAATCCGACGGTCCGTCCTTCGCGTCTTCCAATTTCTCCCTTGCATGATGCTCTCGCTCCGACTCGCCCGCTCACACCACCTTCAGCTCAGCAGGAGGGGATTTGGGTCCGCCGTCCAAGGCTTCACCGACGCCGTGGGAAACACACCTCTAGTGAGAGTCGGCGCTACCCTCAAAGGCTCTCTGACAAGCATTCACGCACACAGATCCATCTTAAATCACTGTCGGAACAGACCGGATGCAACATACTCGGCAAGGCCGAGTTTCAGAATCCTGGCGGGAGCATCAAGGACCGTGCCGCCGTCGGTATCGTTCGGGACGCGGAAGAAAAGGGCCGGCGAGTGCTTCTTTTTTTTTGCAGAGATCTGAGAGAGACTGATGGGTCTGTGATGCTCAGCATACGAGCAGGTGGAACGGTCGTCGAAGGGACCGCTGGGAACACCGGCATTGGTCTGGCCCACGTGTGTCGATCCAGGGGCTACAAATGCGTGATATTCATGCCCAGCACTCAGGTGAGAGCTGTCGCTAATCACCAGGCATGCAACACTGAAGCGTCGACCGTCGTCTACAGAGCCAAGAGAAGATCGACCTCCTGCGCATGCTCGGCGCAGAGGTACACCCCGTTCCCGCAGTCCCTTTCGAGAACCCGCAGAACTACAACCACCAAGCTCGAGCGTATGCTGCTCAACTCGACAACGCGATATGGACAGACCAGTTTGACAATACCTCGAACGCCCACGCACACTATCTCACGACCGGTCCAGAGGTCTGGGCGCAAACGCAAGGCACGCTCGATGCGTTCATCTGTGCAACCGGTACTGGTGGGACGCTGGCCGGTGTGGGTAAGTTTTTGAAGGAGAAGAGCGGCGGGAAAACGCAAGTGTGGCTTGCGGACCCTCCAGGGAGTGTGTTACACACCTACGTGTCAAGCGGTGGGAAACTCGCCGAGCGCAAGGGCAGCTCGATCACCGAAGGTCCGTCTATCCCCGCATCTGTCAGTGGGTTTCCGATTCGTATGCTGAAGCTTGGGTGATTCTGCAGGCATTGGCCAGGGCCGTGTCACGGACAATCTGGCGACCTTTATCAACGACGTAGACGGATCGCTCACGATTCCGGATGAAAAGTCGATAGTGATGTTATACCAGCTCTTGGACACCGAAGGTTTATACCTCGGTGCAAGCGCGGCGCTGAACGTCGTTGCCGCCGTGGAGCTTGCGCAAAAACTTGGCAAGGGTGCGTTCGATAACTTCTCTTCAGAGACATGACCAACACAGGGATGATCGTCAGGATCGACCGTCGTCACCATCTTGGCCGACGGCGCATACCGTTACCAAAGCCGGCTCTTCTCCAAGCAATGGTTGCGCTCCAAGGAATTGTACGACGTTATACCGGAACACCTGAAAAAATATGCGGTCTTGGACTAGTGTTGTATTGCATCATTCTGCTGCTAGTGTTTGACAAATGTATTTTGCCGTGATGCGACCCGTACAAGCATCATCGCGGAGACGGCGGCGACAATGAACTCTCCAAATGTAATATATCCTCTTTCTTCTCATCAGCAGCTGCTCTGCTCCTGTGAGGAGACTTCTTTTTGAACGTCTGAGAAGTGTACGGCAACCTCATCTCCAAACAATCCGTTGATTTCCTCCAGAAAGTGTCAGTCCGATCTTTGGCAAGCTCTCATCCACAATCTCCCCTCTGGAAACCACCGCCACAACACCGCGATATCTATGACCGTCAGCCCGATGAACATCACCTGATCTTTCCCAATGCTGCAGGCCCTGCCTCGAGGAAAATGACTGTACTCAAAAAGGTACCGATCATTGAGAATGCCATGCCCTACGAACGAATGTGTGTGGGGAAGAGCTCGGAGCGATAGACATAGGACGTGGCATCTATACCACCGACGTAAAAAAAGATGAAGAGGAAGATAAAGAGGACCCCCAAGGCGTTCGTGACATGGGCATGAGGCGATGCATATTGAGATTCCATGACACTCCAGTGAAAGTGTGATCATACAACCCGTCAAACCAATGACTAAGTTACAGGACAGAAACAGTCAGTGGTAGAGATTTCTTTCGCACTGAGCAGGCGGACACGACCCACGTAGTCCATGACGAAGGATGCGAGGAAGTTGGCGCCTGTGGCCACTGTTACGTAGAGAGCCCCAAGTATAAGCACCATCCCCCCAGTGATTCCGAGACCCTGATACAGGTTAACCATGTAGTCTGCCACAATCAGATCGCGGCGTCAGCATCAGCTAATTTCCAAAAAAAAAAGGTAATGTGAGCGTCAAAAGAATGATTGCATACTGACTGTAGACAACCATAGCTCCTGTGGCCTGGGCGGAAAACTGGGTAAAGAATCCCATCCACATACGCTTGTGGTACGATGGCCGCGTGAACATCTGACGTGCCCCACCTCCAGCAACCCAAGCTTGAGAATCCAATTCAACTTGCTTGACCATCTGATGAAAATCTCTTTGAACAAAGTCGTGTCGCTCGGATTCAGGACCTGCGAGGTCGTAGGCATCGACGTGAAGTTTCGAAACTATTTCCCAACTTTCGGCGTGTCGGCCTTGGATCAGCACTAGAAAGTAGTGGTTGACTCGTGAATGCGATCTGTACAGATAATGCGCACACCGCCGCGGCGACTCTGGGACCCACGGACTATAACAGAGGAGGGCCAGCGGACAGACGCATTGAAGGGCGAGGGAAACGCCACTGAAAACTCATGTTCGAAGAATAGTAGGTCCCTACGCCCACCCGTCCCGCTATAGCATATCCGAAGACGATCCACGCGCCTGGTAGATATATACAAGTCGTTAAATCGCTGAACAACGATAGCACAAGCAACATAACACACCGTGTTGACCAACAAGTAATCCCCTGGCAGACGGTGGAGAGATCTCGGCTTGGAAAATGGGAATGAGCACCACCATCATTCCGATCCCCCAGCCAGTGATAAACCTTGCTACAAGCAACATCGCAAGGTTCACCGATCCAGTTTGAAGGGCTCCGCCGATGATACATACGAGGTTCGCCGTGTTCATCGTTACCTTCCTACCGTATCGGTCGCATATGTAACCGACAAGAAGAGCTCCAAACGTTCCACCAGCTGAGAAGAGCCCATTGATGGCGCCTTCAATGCGGCTCGTATAGGAAGGATTGGTGTTGAGGGAGAAGTAGGAGAGGAAACCTGGTTGGCCGAGTGTGTCGGATATGACGCTGAATGCGTAGCCGTATGTCAAGCTTCCCAACGTCAGCATGAAAATGGCGCGCAGATTGAACGCCGAGTAGTGCGCCATCGATAACGACGGTGAGAAGGACAGCACGGATCTGAGACGATCCAGTCTGCACGGGAGAGCGAGACTCAACCTCCACAGAGACTTCCCATGTATCAACGATGGATTCTGCCGTTGTGTAGCGCTGAGGGAAAGCAGGCGTTCCCATGGACGAAAATGGATCAACGGCTTGAGTTTCAATTCGTTCACAGCCGGCTCTCCAGACCACCGCAACTGCGAGCGGAGGCAGCATCTGGTTCATCCTCCACCTGCCATGATTCGAACTTGAACAGGAGGTTGCCTTGCATGGAAGACATTAGTCTCCGCAAACCAGACCTGATGCTCGGAGATGCCGTCATGGGAGATCTGCGATCCTGCGAGCATCTCCGGGTCTTCGTTCCGTGCGTTATTCAAGTCTCTTTAAAAGTTTTCCTCACACATGATCCAAGACTTTGAAGTAGTAACTTCGGATGCCTGAAGCAATGGTGCCTGTAACTCGGAGTCGGCGCACTCCTGACCGGTACCTGTGGGGATCCCAGGACGAATCTGCCAATATAAGCAGTTCCATCCCTTAGAAGCTAGTTCGGCGACCAAATCTATCTATCCCTTGGGAGCTGCGTTTGTCAGCCAACGTCGACACGTAGGCCATACGGTAGGCCCGGGTGTGGCCGTGGCTATAAATTGAAACTCTCGCCGACTCCCCGTACCTTCCAGGCTCGTACTAAGACAATGGCGCCCATCACGAACGCTCGCCAGATCTTTAACGAGATCCCAGCCGGTGGGTCGACGAGCCAAGTTGGGGCAATCAAAAATACCTGACATCACCCCGACAGATTACCCTATTCCTGGTCGCACCGTGGTGTACGATGCAAGCCAGACAATCGACCTCGAGAATGTGCCCTTGCGCGGGGGAATTCTCTTGAAGACATTGGTCCTGTCGATAGATCCCTATTTGAGAGGCCGTATGAGAGACTCGGCCATCAAGTCATATACAGTGAGTCATCGTTTGGAAATCACCCACAATTTGCAGAGCCGGTTCTCTGATAACTCGTGGACTTGTGGTCAGCCTGCCTTTCAACTTGGACAGCCGTGCGCGTCGTCCCTTGTCGCCACCTCTACACTCCGAGTATAACGTATCGTGTTTCGTTAGCCTCGAAAACTATGGTCTAGGCGTCGTCGTTCGTTCTGAGAATCCCACTTTCAATGCTGGCGATCATATATATGGGATTTTCCGTGAGTAATTCTAACACTGTAACGTTTGATATCAGCGGATCTTAGTCCGGGACAGCGTTCGAGGAGTACTCGGTACACACCCAAGTTGACGACTTCAGCAAGATAGAGAATAAATACAACCTCCCTTGGAGTGTGTTTGTAGGAGCAGCTGGTATGCCAGGTATGGTCACCTATTCTGCCAGGGGAACATCATGCAATTCATCCATTTTATCTCAAAAGGTCAAACAGCGTACTGCGCTTGGAAGGAATACGCCCAGGCAAAGAAGGTAAACAATAGTGGTGGATCGTTCGTGCTCGCAGCTTATCGCGATCTGAAGGGGGATGTGGCATTCATAAGTACTGGAGCCGGCGCGGTCGGATCGTGCGTCCCTCTGTTGTTCATCGGCAGGTTGTTCATCCATGAAATTCGTGATCTTTTTTTAGCCTTGTCATTCAGCTCGCGAAGCGCGACGGCCTCAAAGTGATTGCCTCGGCAGGCTCAGATGAGAAGGTTGCATTTATGAAGGAACTTGGTGCAGATGTAGCCTTCAACTACAAGACCACAAAGACATCCGAGGTGCTCAAGAAGGAAGGTCCGATCGATGTGTATGTGGTTTTATCCATTTGACAAGGGTGATGACGGTTGACTCCTTGTATAGGTATTGGGACAATGTCGGAGGCGAAACTCTCGAGGCAGCATTGCAGCCGATTACGCACGTTTCATCGTGAGTCCGATTAACAATTATTTTTTCAGCATGACTTCATGCTTTTCAGGAATGTGGAATGATCTCCGCATATAACACGAAACCCTACCCAGTGATGGTGAGTATCGATTCTAACTGCCCGGGACCACGATTTAGAATTTGCTGTTTGTATCCACCAGAATTTGTCGCACATTGTGACAAAAAAACTCAAATTGTATGGCTTCATTGTGCGGTTCCTTCTTCCAAGTTACAAGGATGCTTTCTATGCTGAAATACCTGCACTGATTGCATCCGGCGAGCTCAAGATCAAAGAGGATCTCGCGAAGGGTCTTGAGAGTGTAGGGGATGCGATTTTAGCAGTACAGAAGGGTACGAACACGGGCAAGAGCGTCATCGTCGTAGCAGAGTAGATTTTGAAAATGTGTGTATTATGCCCCCAGAGTGCAGACAGATTATGTTACCCCAAGATGTACACATCTTGCTCTACCTCTGCCCCAAATGTCCGAATCCTCCCTGTTCTCAACAACATACTTTTTATATCCTTTTCCAAATCCAACCTCGGTATCGGCACTCCTTTACCCAAGTCGATTCCTTCAAAGTGGACGACAAAATTTGCTAGACGAGGCTTGGATAACTGGAGGGTAGGAGATGGTGTCGTTGTCTTGGTAGTATCTTGTATTTTCAAGTTCCCGACGGCGGATGCCTCAGTGTCTTGGAGTTGCGTGTGCTCAGCAGGAGCCCGGTTCGACGCCGCCCGACGCACTTCTGGTGCGGTGACCTTCGTCCGCTTTCGCATAGGTAGCTCGTGTTGAGCGGACCGCCGGCGTTTCTTGCCCACTTTTACACTGGGCGTATCTAGTTCCTCAACAGCGCGCGCTTTCCCCTTTTCCTTGTTCTTCGTAATGAAACTAGGCACTTTCCATGTTTCTGGGTCGTGTCTGGGGACGTGGGCAGGGCCTGCCTTTGCTTGTACCTTATCCTCAGTTCGACCAACGGGGAGGGCGGCAGCGTGTGAGGATACTGCCCGCTCATCTCCCGATGAATCTGAAAAGAGTGAATGCATAGAACTCCGGGACCCAGGGCGCTCAGACGATTGAGTGGAAAGGTGGATAAGAACCCCGTCAGTGCTTTGGGGCGTGGAATGTATTCGAACTTTATCAACGGATAAATGGTTATCTTCGTGGTCGGCATCGGCGTACCCTTCGCCCGTGTCATGTGTTCTGGTGTGTGCGTCCAACTCAACCTCCGTCCGTATGGTAGTGTGTGTTAATTGCAATTCGTCGGTCTCTTCCTGGGTACCAAACTTTCCTACTTCAAGTACTTCAATCTCTGGAGCACTTGGCGCGGGAGGCCGATCCGATCCCGATCCCTGCTTTCCTGCGTCGGCTTTTTCAGTCGCATACTTGCTGTCCGCTGAGATGGTTTCCTGTTCGTCGATATCGTCATGTATCGGCGAAGACTCTGCAGACATCTTCAACGTAAGTATTGACGTGTCAACTAGTTTTTCCTCTCTAGGCGTGGATGCATCAGCAGGCTTAAACTCCTTTGCAAGCGATGATGGGAAAGCGGGTGAATGTGACAATAACTGAGGCTGATACTGCTGCGACTGTGAAATGTGTTGCGATTGTGAATATGACTGGGACGATCCTGTACCAGATGTATCAGAATTGGGTACTAGAATCTGAATTGGGCCTTGCTTGGTGGGATCTGGTCGGCAAAAGGGGAGTCCTGGATGGGGAACCTTTCTTTGAATGTTCTTCCGAATACACATAGGCGTTGGGAAAGAGGACGATGGAAGGGGTAGCGAAGAACTGGGGAGAGGCGGGGACGAACAAGGGAGTTGTTGGGAAGGACGAGGGGAAGAGCAAGCAGATGGCTCTGGAGAACTGCGAGGGGGTGAGGAGGAACGACGTACTGGAGAGCGCTTAATGCGTTGCGCAGGCGTAGGTGGTTGAAGAGAACAGGTATCTGGGGTGATCGCAGCATCCGCTGTGCCGTGTCCCTCTGTATCAGAGGGTGGGTGCGAAGTAACAGGCAAGACTTCTGGTTCGTCATGCTGTTGGATTCCATTTCCAAAAACGGACGTGTTGGCCTTGTCTGCAGCAACAGGACTGCCCCTGTTGGATGGTGACCAATCTGTTGGTGTTCCTTGCCGTCGTAAGGAAGTAGGCGAAGGTGTGCGATGTGGTGATGTGGGACATACCAAGGGCCCGCGAGATTCAAATTGGCTCGCGGCGCCCAATAATGGTTCGACGGGAAGATGATTAAGTTCTGTTTCTTCTGCTTGGTCAGAGTTGGATTGTGAGCCTACCTGTCGTGTATGGGGATGGTGATATACGTACGTCTGGGTCGGTCTTTCACTGCTGGCTTGGTCACGAATTTCCATGAATCGACCTCGACTTTCTAGTCATTCAATTTAACACATTTCAGATGTTGCATAAAATAAATTAGCTCACCCGCCAGCGTTTAGTATACACTCGTTTAAAGTCCTGGGGGCGTTCGCGTTTGGGTTTCGCGACATCCTCGGTAGCTTTGACTATCTGATATTGAGGGGCGGGAGGTGGTGAGATAGGAGGTGGAGATGGTAGTTTTTTTTTGTTCTGTATTAGATCTTGCTGCTTGCGAAGCTTTAAGACGTTGCTGGACGAGGACATTAAACCAGGACGCTGGATATATGCGCGAACTTACCCACCCCCACCGTCCTGGCGAAGACCCAAAATCCATTCTTTCATGTTCTCGTCTGATTCGAGATCATGGGGGTTGCCAAACAAGTGTCCGCCGGTGCCTATCGAAGAAATATAGCCAATTTCAAGTGATATGTGAGATACGGGCGTATTTCCGAATGCATTTCGATTGACAGGACGCGGAGAAAACATAGGGCGATAGTTGGAGACAAAAACGAGGAAGAAGCGAGAGTCGATAACGCTGCGGCCATTGGCACTGTTGCAAGGACTGAGAAGGCGGCATGTGTGGGCGACGGGAGTCTAACTGACCTCTTGTATTGATCTGCGGCGTCTTTCGAGATGCGGACGGACACTCTGTAATCCTTATCGGATACCCAAGCCCAAACGTAACTGTCTTCTTGATAAGTGAGCAGCTTGGGGGCGTGTCAGCATTGGCGAGTACACAAACGAGGAACGTACGTCTATGAGCTGAACTCTCTTCTTCTGGTTTGACACTGAGGCGTTGTAGAGCTGGGCGCCATATGTTTCCGCGACGTTGATGAGGTAGTCGCGGATCCACGGACTCGACATCGACTCGGACATCGCGGACGGTCATCGACCTTGCTCCTGTCACGTCACGTTACGCGCCATGTCACGCGTCCTCTCATGTGTAAAATCTCACGTGACTGAGACGCGCTGTGGTTGAATGTCATTGTCAATGAACGTTCATTAATATCTACCGACGATGGCGCGACGAAAACAACCCCCAGCCGAGCACGACGACGACGAGCAACGCTACTCCGTGTACAGGTATTCTTTTCTGCGCTCTTACCTCCCACCACACTCCTCACCCCACACCGCAGCTTGCCAGACTCTGTGGAGCATCAACAAGCCCAGCCTAGACAGCCTCCAGAGCGATATCAGCCAGGCCAGCTCTTGCCCACCATCATGACCGGCGAAACCCTCGACCTCGACGACCCTTCTTTATCCGCACACGACCACGATCCATTCACCGACCCTCACTCGAGACCTAATTCACTCTATACCGACCATTCAGATACGCGCCCTCTCTCGCAGTATAGCCAGCACAGTCAGTATTCCAGCCGTTCCCTGCCCCAGCAACCAGCGAGCGTCACCGCTCATGTCATCGGTAATCCTTTCAGCTCGACACCGACCGTGTATGGCGTGAATGATCTCCCAGTGTCACACAACGGCACTCTGGATCACTTTCAGCACGATACCGAGGCGTTTGCTTCGGGCGTATATCCCCGTCAAACCTACCGCCCGCCACGGTCACGTTCCCCAACCCCTTTTGGTGACGACGAAGACTATAGACTCGACGAGAACAACGTTGCACACTACACTGGCTATTCCCAATCCCATGACCCCAGTCATGTTTCCGAAAAATTCGAACATGATGATGATTATGATGATGAGTACGACATATCTCAGTATGCGGACGTTCCAGGTGAGGATGACGGAATGGAAGAGGGCGAAATGACCCCTTCTTTGGCTACTTCCATCGAATCCGAAACTCCGGTCGAGACCATGCACTTTGGACCCGCTCCCATTGGTCGCGTCCGGCGTAGACTCAAAAAGAAACGCGTTCAACTCACCAACGGGAACTTGGTCGTCGATCTCAGTGTCCCACCCAAGCTTGTCCTGCCCTACCGCGGAGAACCAGAAATGACTAAAACCAGGTATACCGCCGTCACATGTGACCCCGATGATTTCGAGAAAGAAAAGTTCTTCCTTCGTCAGAACGAGAGTGGGCGTACTACAGAGTTGTTTATCGTTATTACCGTGTACAATGTGCGTTCTGCATGTCACGGTCAAGTCGTCGCCCTTGTCGAGCATGCTAACATGCAACTATGTACAGGAAGACGAAGTTTTATTTTGCAGGACCATGTATGGTGTGATGCGGAACATTGCACATCTCTGTTCCCGGAAAAACTCACAAACTTGGGGACCAGATGCATGGAAGAAGGTTTGCCTGATTCTCAGATCTACTTGTTTTTTTTCTGGCTGACAGTTCATTGTAGGTCGTAGTCTGCATCGTTGCAGACGGACGAAAGAAGATTCATCCTCGCCTCCTTGATTGCCTAACCCTCTTAGGTGTTTACCAGCCTGGGGACCACATGAAAAACACCGTGAACAATAAAGAAGTGACTGCCCATCTATTTGAATATACGACCTCCTTTGCCTTGGATCCGAACATCCAGTTCAAGTATCCGGACAAAGGCATCGTACCCACGCAAATCATTTTTTGCATGAAAGAAAAGAACCAGAAGAAGATTAACAGTCACCGCTGGTTCTTTAATGCGTTTGCGCCAATGTTGCAGGTAGGCAGAATGCAGATCCGTGCAGAACTAGATTGACCTGCGTGCCGTAGCCGAACGTGTGCGTATTGTTGGACGTTGGTACTCGTCCCGGGAACAATAGCATCTATCGTCTGTGGAAGACGTTTGACGTCAACTCGAACGTCGGCGGTGCTTGTGGAGAGATTGCGGCATACAAGGGCAAGAACTGGAAATACCTCTTGAACCCCTTGGGTAAAGTGACCCAGTTGCATAATTTGCCCAGTTGCGCTCACTGTCCTTGCAAAGTTGCTGCGCAGAATTTTGAATACAAGTTGAGCAATATCTTGGACAAGCCCACCGAGAGTATGTTTGGGTATATAAGCGTTCTGGTGAACATGGTCGTTCTACATGTAAAACAATAATTCACATGCCCATAGCCTGGCGCGTTTTCCGCCTACAGGTATGTGTGCAAGGACGTCAAAGCGCCATCTCTGACCTTGCTGGATCCGCACAGGTATATTGCCTTGCAGAACAACAAAGATGGCCATGGTCCTCTCGCCTCCTACTTCAAAGGCGAGGTCCTCCACGGCAACGATACGGATATTTTCACGTCAAACATGTGTAGGTAACTCGCACTACTCGCCCGATCGTACGCTGACGAAGTGGCAGATCTCGCTGAAGATGTGAGCGACTTGCGATTTTTGCGGGATTCCACATTCATGCTTTCCAGCGTATTCTTTGTTTCGAGCTGATAGCTAAATCCAACTCTAGTTGGTACGGTTCTCTCTCACTCCCCTCGAAATCCAATTCACCGTTTGTTATTCAGGGTGCTCAAATACGTCAAAGGAGCGATCGGCGAGACTGATGTTCCCGAATCACTTCCAGAGTTCATATCTCAGCGTCGGCGATGGCTAAACGGCTCTTTCTTCGCCACAGTCTATGCTATTGCGCATGTCGGTCAAATCATGCGTAGTGGGCATAGTCCGTGGAGGAAGGTGACGCTCTTTGTAGAAACAGTGTACAACTGCATCAACATGGTGTTTTCGTGGTTTGGGATCGTGAGTTTGATGCAATATTTGCATGTCTAATGCTGAACTGGATTGTCTTAGGGAAACTTTTATCTATTCTTTGTGAGCAGCTGACTTGCGACTGCTGGTATGCGGGAGATAGAATGGGCTGACAAAACCGGGAAACAGGTTGTGCTAAGTTCATCCTTGGAGGATAAATCGTTTGGGTTGACGAATATCCAGTACTTCAATGCAATAGTTCAAGTACGATGCATTCTTTTTCCGACGAGCCATGTTCTGACGAACCATCTCTTCAAGTATTTCCTAGCTTCGATTATCGTCGCCTGTTTCCTTATGTCGATGGGGAACAAGCCGAAGGCGTATGTCGCAGTTTCCGTCCGGGTCGTTCTTACTGAGTCCGCATTCCAGTGCTCATCTAAAATACAAGCTTGCGTCAATCTTTCTAGCTGTCTTGATGGTCTACCTAGTCATCGCGTCTGTGCTCTGCGGGATAGCAGCTGCCTCTCAGACCGGAGGAGGTGTTGTACTGTTGAGCATTGGTGTCACATACGGAGGTAAGGTTCTGCTGCATAGCAGGAGTGGGAGAATGATTCGCTAATTGTGTATCGGACGTCTTTTTGAACGTGAACCGTGGTCATGTAGTCTATGTCTTGAGCAGCCTGCTTGCGTTCGATCCGTGGCATCTCCTGACAAGTTTCGTGCAATACCTGTTGCTGACTCCGACATATGTTTGCATCTTGAGCATGTGAGTGAGACTTGCTATCCCTGTGGAAAGGTCGAACTGACTTGTGCATGCTAGATATGCATACTCGAATCTAAACGATGTTTGTGTTCCCTGTCTTGCCTTCCCGCGTCTCATTCACATCGTTTCGCGTTTGTTAGATTTCGTGGGGGACGAAACAAGATACAGTACCCGACGCTGACCTCGGAGCTGCCGTGCAGGACTCTCATTCTCAAGTAGACATCAAGATGCTCGCAGAAGCGGCTGACGTGAACGGGATCTACGAGGAAGCCCTCGAGTCGCTTCGCGCCGCCAAGTTTGCCGACGTTGCAAGTGCACAGGGAGGTGCCAAGACCAAGCAGGGGACGCGGGGGAAGACAAAGTCCAGAGTGATGAGCGAACGGGAGAAGGAGCAAGCTGCGATGGACTATTATGCAAACGTGAGGACGAACGTGCTGTTGACGTGGGTGTTGTCGAACGTGAGTGGGACGTTCTTTCGAGATGTCGTTGCTTGGTCGCTCACCGTCGGTGCTGACGAAAAACGCAGGGTGTGCTCCTTTCGCTCATTCTGTCAGGTACAAACTCTTCGAGTACATTCAGCTCGGACGCGGGTGTGTCGCGGACCAAGGGGTACTTGATATTCATCCTGGTATTTGCGGCGATCACGAACGTTGTGGTGAGTTTTGTTCCTTGTTTGAAAAAAAGAAGAAACGCGAACTAATATGTGGGTGATACGAAGCGCCTGGGAGGGTCGACATTATATCTGTTGACGAGGATCTTCACGCAGTGAGGAGATGAACGATCCAAGCAGCGACACGCACTCGACATGATCTCTAGAAGAGTGCTATATGTCACTGGTCGTATATGATGGATACATTACACGCGAATCCAACATATTAAGCTGCCAGGACTCGAAAACCGGGCATGGTGTGCAATACTAGTTCATCTGTACGACATTCAGGCAAACAGGTAATCATAGAACAATCCTTTATCGGCCCCTACAGCCCCAGCGAAACCTTTCCCGTCATTCTTAGCCTTCCTCTTCCGCCTTGCACCCATCTTGCGAGAGGCATATAAACGATGTGGGGACCTACGAGCTGGGGAAGGGGAAGAAGTTGAACGAGGATAGAGTGTGCGTAAGCGGTCTCGGTCGACGCGGGCGCGGGAGGACGTTGGGTCCTCGCCTTGTTCTTCCAATGCAGCGTCGGCAGGGGAGGCGGCTTGAGTGGTGATCGTGGCGTTCCGGAGACGAGAGGGTGTGAGCGTTGTGTCGGCCGACGTCGCAAAATCGTCCAACTCGACATGAGTGGAAAGGGAGAGAGATTTCATCGATGCTGCGAAACCAGGGTCGTCTGTGTCGTTTTCCGCGTCGAGGACGGACCAGGAGGCAGGGGAAGAAGGACGGGATTCTTCGATGTCGGAGAGTGCGCGAGTGCCAGTGGATAGATCGCCAGGGACAGAATCGATGTCAGAGGCGTCGGTAGCGTTGTGATCAGAGACGTCTGTCGTGTTGAAGTCTGAGAGACTGGCATCGGAGACTTGGAAATCGGAGGCGTCGGTCGTGGGAGGGGTAACAAGCGTTCGAGATGCCGCGTTGACGCGAGGATCTGGGCGGATTATATTGGGGCGGAGGAGGTACGTGAGACGGTGACCGTCTGTTTCCTTACCTGATGGATGGGTTCAGCGAATGAGAGAGGGCGGTGCGGGAGAGGGACATACTGAAGCTGACGACGCCGTACCACCTCGCGACGCAATGGACGACATATCTCTCGAATCCGCCGTCGCGATAGCCGGGGTTCCCAAGAGCGGGATCTGCCTTGACGGCCCATACGAGTCTTCCGGCCTCCCTACCGACTTCCCTGATATCCTCCCTGCCGCCGACTGGGTCTCCAGGAAAGTGGAGAAGACCCTTGGCATGATCGGGGTTCAGGTAGGTTCCGCCTTCCAGCCATGCTGCAAGGTGGGTCTCGACGGCTTTCACGAGGTAGGCAGAGGAAGGACGGGCGTGGAGGGTACGGCGGACGCCACGCAAAGATAGGGAGAAGAGGCCAGCGGAGGATGTGGATGGGACGGTGGGAGGAGGGCGAGAGGGTGGAACGAGAAGGAAGCGGGGCAGGTACGTGGGTAGGGGATGCGGAAACGTGGACAAAGGGACCTGCAGTGGGTGTGCAAAGTCGACGGTGGTTGGGAGGGCGATGTGTGGGTTGTGCGTGAACTTGGCTGTGGACGGGTCAGTCGAGGCGGGCAAGGAAAGCGATGGAGTGCACCATTCTCGCGCCGTCTGACCCAGCGCTTTCCTTCTAGTTCTGGTCGGTCCTTCTTGGCGCGAGAATGAGCGGGGGAATGGAGATGCGCGAAGCGGTCGGAAAGCTTTGGATTGCGAAGGATGGCAGGAAAGGACAGCGGGACGGGTCCAGCGTCGGGTCCAGCGTCGGGCTGTTCAGCGTCTGCCATGGTGTCGGCTGATAAGACGCTTTTCCCACCTCCAAGATGACCATCCACAGTCTCTACATCTTCGACAGGTACGGGACTCAACCACGACGCGAATCTACGAAAGCAGTCTAACGCGACCGCCGTCAGACATTGCGCCTGCGTCTACTATCAAGATTGGCACCGCACGAAACACTTGAAGCCCGCCGTGGAGGGCGGGATTCTACACGCCGTCTCTCGTGCCGTCGCCCCACAAGCCGTCGACACGTCCACCGCAAACGCCTCCACCTTTAGTAGCCCTCGGAACACCCTCTCTTCCACCACAGGGTTCGTCGTAGCCATCGGCGAAGATACCACCATCCATTCACAAGCACCACCGGATGGGCCAAAATCGAACGCCCTTGCGTTTGACGAAGAAGCAAAACTCGTCTACGGTGTCATTTTGTCATTGCGCAACATGATCAAGAAATTATCTGGAAGGTGGGTGGTATCCCTACCCTCGCCGTTCTGCATAGTCTGAGCCCCACCCGGCCGCTTTGCCAGAGATGAGCAATTCACAAGCTACCGCACCTCCGCATACAGACTCCACTTGTATGAAACGGTGTCAGGCTACAAGTTCGTCTGCCTCAGTGATCCGTCCACAGATGGCCTGCGCTTCGTCCTGCGACAGATCTATAGCGGTCCTTTCGTGGATCATGTAGTCAGAAATCCGCTGGTGCCAATGGACTCTCGCGAGCAAGGCATTGACAATGACTACTTCCGTGCTAGTGTTGATCGTTTGATCCGCGGTTTATCTGTCTTTGCTTGAACGACGGAAACTGTAGAGGGTATGTTCTACGTATATATACTACACAATGGCATGTCCTGGCGTAAGATTCGTCAAGTGGAGCTGGGGGCCTGAGTTCCAGATTGTCGACTGTCTTGTTGTTCCAACTGTTTCCTGAGGACGTTCATCAGTGACATCTTCATCTCCCTCTCCTGCTTGTTCTCCCCTTTGTCGCCATCCGTCTCTTCGGTATCGCCTGCCACTGCTTCATCTAGCGCCAGTTTGGTTTCACCCAAGCGTAACATGTCTTCCTCGATGGTTCCCCGTGTTATTAGCTTCACAACATCAACGTCCCGTCTCTGCCCTATTCGGTATGCACGGTCTTGTGCCTGTCGATCGTTGTGGGGGTTGAAGTCTTGGTCAAACCTTGCAGGGATACAAGTTAGAGAGAGGGGCCCAAGTTAAACGTCGTTCCGACTTACATGATGACGACGCTGGCTGCTATCAGATTAATTCCCATACCGCCCGCTTTGGTAGAGAGGAGGAAGACGGATATAGATTCGTCCTCCGTGAACTCGTCGACGAGTGATTGTCGGACGTCTACAGCGGTCGAACCGGTGAGCAGCGAATATTTGATATTCTTCTGCTTGAGGATGGCTTGGAGGATGTCGAGAATTTGGGTAAACTGTTATACGTCAGATCAGACCTATACTTTGCGACGGAGTTTTACTTGCCTGCGAGAAAATCAAGACTTTTCGCTTTTGCTTGCCATAGTCCTCCAGTAGTCGTAATAACACGGTGACTTTGCCAGCATCAAGGAAACACATCTCATCCTGAAGGTACTTTCGTGTCGACTTGTCACGAGTCAGCGAGAGATCGAGGATCAGTCACAAACGACGTAGATACACACCTTGTAGCCCTGGCAGAAGAACTGCAACTCGGCATCCGTCATAACTTCCATGTCCTCCTTTACATACTGAAATATGGCCCCACGTTTCTTAAAGTCAGCTTCTTTCAGTAATAGTTTGGTAATCGACGTCAGAATCTGATCCGTATAGAGTTTTCTGAAGAGCATGGGATGCGAGGCTGCCTTGCGGAGCTCCATAAGCACGTTCGAGCTGTTCTCGGCGTACTTGTCCTTGGGCCGCGGCGTCTTGGCAGGTTTTTTCTTCCCGGACTGTACGGTGCCATTTGGGGTCGAGGTTCCAGACGTACTGGGGGTATTGGATTCCACTTCTAGGACGGTCTTCCTAGATCGTTGCAGAGCATCGGTGTAGATGGACCTCTGCAGCTCGGTCATGTCACACCACTCTATTCGCTCTGTCTTCTGAGGAAGGTCCTTGAGTACCTGGAGGAAAGTGAGCGACTGCGGAGGCGCATTCAAAGTCTTCAATACGTACCTGATCCTTCCGTCGCCGAAGGACAAAGGGGGTCATTATCTTTTTTGCTCGTGATATACGCTCCTGCGACAGTAAAGCGACTTTGGCATCGCCCTTTGTTTTGAAAATCGCCCGTAACGAATCCATGGTCTCCCCAAGAAGGTTTGGGAGGATAAAGTTGAGCAACGACTGTTGGGAAATCAGACATCCAGTGTCTCCGCGCCGTTTAATAACAACGTACCACAAGTTCCTGTAGATTGTTTTGCAAAGGGGTACCCGTTAAAAGAAGACGCCACCTAGACTCAAACTTCAAAAGAGCCTGATAACGCTGAGATTGGAAATTCTTCAACACATGGCCCTCGTCGAAGACAATACACTGCGATATGTGTGAGTGAAGGAGTCTTTCTCCAGTAGCTCAAGTATACTCACATCCCACTCTATCCTTCGGAAGAACTTGCGATCCTTTTCATCACCCTGTGCCAGGTTGTACGTGGTGACGAGGACTTCCCAACCATTATCGTTCTTGCCACGGCGACATTGAGTGTCGATGAGGGTTTGGCGCAGTGCTGGTCGTTCGTCTTTACCGGCGTAGTATGTCTGAATCGATATTGAAGGAGCGAAGCGGGCAAATTCTCTACACCAGTTTTCTAGCGTTGACGATCTGTAGCATGAAGTGTCGGTCATCAGTCACGTGGTGGCATCTCCGTAGAGACGTACGGCACTATGACAAGATGTGGGCCCGCGTTCCCTTGTTCCTTTAGGTGAGCAAAGAAGCTGATGACCTGGATGGTTTTACCAAGTCCTGATACACGACTTTGAGTAAATGCCGGACAGGAAGAGAATGCCAAACCCACTCACCCATCTCATCTGCGAGTATACAGCTGTACTCCTTTTTATAGAGCAAGTATAGCCAGTTAATACCCAGCAATTGATAATCCTTCAACATCACCCCTGGGGTGAGCATTGCAGGTTGTTGCGCGAAATACTCTTTCGTCGTCGACTTGACGGACTTCAGGTTCATCGAACCTTCCTCGGCTTCATCGATGGCAGAAGACATGTTTTTCGACGTATCCTCTTTGCTCTTGCCCTTGCTGTTGACGCTGTCTACGGACCAAGACGCGATCGCCGCACGTATGCTCGCACCTATGCGCTCGCATTTCTCGAGAACGCCGTCAACAGCGCCATATCCACAAAGTACCCTTTGACAGTCCTCAAACAGCCGAGGGCTTATGCCGGCGGGTCCTGCTTTCTTCCTACCCTGACTTAATTTGACATTGATGTCGTCAACAGAAACGAAAGGTCTAAGGGATATGATTTGGTCAGCTTGCTCCGAACTGCAACCTGATGATAGTTCAGTAAGCTCGGGCTGGAATTGTATTTAGTAGGTCGTACCGGTCAACTCTTGCAGCCCGTCAGTGTTTGCCGTGTTGAAAAAGTCCAACGCCCTCCTTTCTGTGTCATCCACGGGTGGACCCTGGGTGCGGCCAGCTTCATCCTCGTTGTCTGACTCATCAGAGTCGGAGATGACAACTTGATTGACACGTCTGCGTCGCGGGACAACAAGCGGCGTGGAGGGAGATGTTGGCGATGCAACCATGGGGATAGATGACGTTGAAACAGCAGACGTTGGCGTGGTCTGGTTGGTATCTAGCACAGCTCTGTTCGCGTAGATAGAAGACTTCTTAGCCTTCTCCTTCAGAGCGGCACGATTAGCTTTAGTAGCCTCGTCGACCTCAGCAACTCGGCCTGTTTCAGCAGGATGATCTGGGGCGGCATTAAGCTTAGGTGATCTAGACTCAGTACTAAAGGAACGGGGTTTCCACAAAGGATCGTCCAAGAGACTGGTCGCTTTCTTCTCGTCTCCAGCGGCTTGTGTCCATGCGGCCTGTACGAGACTGATATCACGCTCGATGTTAGAGAGCCTGAACTTGGCGAAAGTATCTTTGTTGTGCGTCGTATCTCGAGGCTCTGTAGGCTCCGAAGAGTCAAGACGCTGTCCCCGAAGTATGCGAGACCGACCGGTGATCGACGGCCCGAGGAATTGACGAATATCTGGCATGGAATCCTCGGAAGATGTGGACAGCCCACCCAAGCTCACATTCGCTTTTCGCCTTTGTCCTAAGCACTGGATCTCGGGGGAGTCGGGAGCATGGGTATTCAAAACCGGGAGTGCGTCGGTGGGACCACCGCGATTAATACGCTTTCTGGGTGGACCATCCTCCGTGTAGCCATCCACCTCTGATAGCCGTCGTATGTCTCCACCAAAGCTACGCGTGAACGACGCGTAAACTGCTCTGCCACCGTTCACAAACCCGCTCGAGGCGGAGAGGGGGTCTGAGTGGTGAGGCTTTGCAGGTTGGCTCCATGGGTTGTGATGACTGGGCCCCGCCACCGACAACGCGTCGTGTGTGTTCTGCTGCTGATAGGATGGATGGGAGTGGTAATTGGCTTCTGGAGCGGTGGGACTGGAATTGGGGACGAGGACGATGGCATGACCACTCGATGGCGTGGAAGGTGGGAAGTAGTGAGTGGAAGCTGACGCATCTCTGGACTGCGGAGGCGGGGCACTGAACAAGAGCGCTGGGTTGTTGGCGGCCACGGGTTGTGAGGAATCGTACTCGAAGGTATCCTGACGTGTCGTTTTGCGGAACCTTAGTCTGTCAAGGGCAGCCTTCTGTGGAGACAACAAGCGCTTTGTGAGAAAACAAGCGAAAGCTTAACTCGAACACGACTAACTCTGTTGGTTTCGGTGTCACCTTCCATAGACATGAACGGAGAGAAGAAATATGTGGACGATATAGGGAACAGGGGGAAGGCCTCCACCCCCGCCTAGGTGTGGTGAGAGACAGTGAGACAGACGAGGCGAAGGTCACAACACTCAGGACGTCGGAGAGTCAATGCATGTGGCAAAAGAAAACTATATTTCTCTATCTACTGTACACGAGGAATAAAAGCGATACAGAAAGGGTAGGGGGCCTCTTGGATGGCCGAGTGGGCGGGGAACAAGTTCGATAGACGGGAGACATTTCCGGGCATCCAAGAGAGAGAGCAGATTGGGTAGAGACAAAGGCCGAGGACTGTGATCGCCAGTGAGAGAGTACTCGCCACAGTGGGCGAGATAGACGAAGAAAGAGCAATGTCAAGACACAGTGCTTGCGCATGTGAAGCGAAGGCAGTCAGGATGGTGATGGTGTGCACGAATTTGGCGAGGGAGATGGGGCAGACAGTGGCCATCTAAGACGATACAACCTCGGCGACGTTTCGAAAGCAAAGTCGCAGCGAGGGTATAAAAGAGAAAAAGTGACATTGGTCTCCAACGAGGAAGAACGTAGGACGCACGATGCCACGCCAAGAAGACAACAGCTTGTATGTCTATCGAAAAAATCCATGCGGATGTACTGATCAAATGACCTGCGATATGTCGATGGGCTTGATGACGAAGAGTTGTACCATGCAGATTTTTTTGATAACAACCAGAAACAATGGATCAGACATTACAATTCTCCCTGTACTAGACTAACAGACGCACCAGCATAAATATTGAGTGAAGAACGGATTTATGGATCGACACGACGCAGAGAACACGTTGAAAGGAAGGAACAGATTCCAGCACACTTTCATTCGACCATTCTCTTCAGTGCGCCAGGAAGAAGATGGATGCGCCGTTGAAGGCCAGGCCTGCTTCATACCTGACTGAGATCTCTTGCATTACATATATGGTGGGAAACACCATCGAACGCGATGACAACTCCCAGGAGTCTGCTCCAACGGGGAAAAAAACGAAATGCAGTTCAAGCCAGCTTCGTGGACGCAAGAATCACTCCTTGTACAGGTCTGCTAGATGATAAAAAGCGCCTATGTTGAGTCCATTCAAGGGCAAAAAAAAATTCAAAATTGAACGGCAAGCAACATTCGCAGAGGGATGTAACAATATCAATGAATCGAAACATGCGCTGAACATTGCACCGCAATGGGGACATGAAAGCGCTAACCTTGAGGTGGTATAGCATCCCCGTCGAAAGCGAAACAGCGCCAAAAGTCTAGATTTGATGGTTGGCAGGGACCATTGTATGGCTGGGGACGGTGGGACGGATGGTGGTGGTTCAGGTTCAAGAGAGGTGCGACAGTTTCGGCAGTTACCCAGCTCAAGGCACTTGCCGTGACAACCCTCGAAATAGCAGCGCCACTGTCAGCTGCGCTGGCGTGGCTGGTTCTATCTCTCAGACGACATGCTTTCTTTCACCGACATGTTATTACTTGTGGGGTCGCTTGCAATCTCGCTGGCGGTCCTGGTACCACTTACTGGCGCACTCGTCAGGTTCAGGGCTCATTACAACCCCAAGGGTCTCCAACTCGACCCAGAGGGTGGTGTACAACCACATACTGGCCCAGTTATCACTTCCTTCTTTGCCATGTTGGTGAGGGTCTACAGAATCGAGGTGCGTTTTGCTACTTTGCTTTTATATTCGTGCACCATAAAATCTATCGTCAACAGGGATGGCCAGGTTTGTACAAGGGACTCAGTGTGTTTAGTTCTCGACGAACTTGCGAGGAACTGCTAACAGTACACCAGTGCCCACTCTTTTGTCAACCTCCATCGTCACTCTATTTCTGTTGGTCTTTCTAAGCGACAGTAACCTTCGCCACGGGACCTACAGTACTCCATCGACCGGTGTACTGGGAACGCTGACTTACAGCCTGTTCGCTATGCTGATCTCCTTGCCTCAAACGATCATAACGGATCGGTAAGATTGCTTTCTCGTCAGCTCCCACCCTTCGGACTGCAGAGGCTCATAGTATGACAGAGCAATCACCACGCCGCGCAAACTACCTTACTTCAATGCTATTTATTCTCTGCGTATTTTATTGACACCCACCGAACGTCGGCGCCCGTGGATCCTGTACCTAACGCCCGGCCTTCTTGCGGCGCAGATTTCGCATATTGCATACGTCGTTCTGGGGCTGAGGACCGTCCGACATTTGCTCCTACCCGAACTTGCCCAGCCTGGCCTACCTTCCAAGGAAGACATCTCTGTGGTCAGACTGGCCATATTCCTTGTCCTTGCAGTGGCTAGCACAGTTGTCCTTACACCTCTCGAAGTCATTGCCATTAGGCTCGCGATACAGCGAAATCATGCTGCGCCTGAATTTAACTCGGTTTCTCAGGAGGAGGAAGGCGATGCAGAAGAAGCGCTTGAATATGCCGGAGCTGATGAGGATGTCATTGGGTACGTTTTCAAGGCTTAGTCAAGGACTATCAAGCACTGAATTCAAATCTGATAGTCTGAGAACTGAGCGGGAACCTTACATTGGTCTGGTCGACTGCGGAAAAAGGATTATCGACGAGGAGGGTTGGAGTGCTTTGTATCGTGCTTGGTGGTTGACGATGTTGGGTTGCCTTACTGGTGCATTCTCTTGATAGGCATTGCCAAAATTTGGCAGCACAGCTGGTGTATTCTGCTCTATGGCTCCTGCGAAATGGATGTGATTCCAACCTCTGTTGTGATAGGCGTACGGGTAAGCTTAATCAACGTTCAACCTGCGATTTCCAAATGTGCGAGGGATTTACGAAGGGATGTTGGCGACCAAACGAACAAGCATTATGATATACCCCACAGGCAACAACTTGGAGAACCTTTCGAAACAGTGCACTCCAACGCTGGCAGACACCTTGTTTGGAAGAGCAGTTGTAAATAAGTTCGAACAAATGAATGAATGTCATAGTACCTATCAAACTGTCCATCCTGAGTACTGAGCGAATTCAATATTGAACGGGGATCGATCAAGAATTGACGAGCGTTCCTTCTGAGCGATTTCCTATTTTGGTGATTTATTTAAATGGGTCCGTCACGGGCTTGTCACATCGACTCGTACAAGCTAACAATGCATCTGTCTAATATAGGGACTATTGTGTCAATTCTCGAAATAGTCGCCAGTGTCCGCTGTAGGTGGTATCTCGCCATTCCTCAGGTTTCCATTCCAGATGACATGGTATAATTGCTTTCACCTACAATGATGCTATCGTTGGTGCTAGTGGCGTTGCTTGCAATGATCTCGCTGGCGATCTCGGTAACACATACTGCACACTCGTTCGGTTTAGGCCTTACTACAACCTCAAGGATCTCCAGAGGGTGGTGTACAATCACATACCAGCCTAGCTATCTTCCTTCTTTGCTATGTTTGTGAGGGTCTACAGAATTAATGTGTGTTTTGCTACTGCACCATAAAACCTGTCGCTGTCGAAACATCAATAGGGATGGCCAGGATTGTACAGGGGACTCGGGATGTTTCGTTCTCGGCGAACTCGCGAGGAAATACTGACAGTAGCATCAGTGCCCACTCTTTCGTCAACCTCGTCTTCCTAAGTGACAGTAACCTTGGCCGCACTACCGATGTCCTGGGAATACTGGCGTACAGTTTATTCGCCATCCTGATTTTTTTGGCCTCAGACAATCATAACCGATCGGTACGATTTCTCTCCCCTCAGCTTCAAGCTCCTCGGAGTACAGAGGCTCTTGGCATGGCAGAGCGATCACCGCGCCGGACGATGCGGGCGTCGGCGCCCGTGGAGTCTGTACCAAACGCCCGGCCTTCTTTGCGACAGATCTCACATATTGCATGTACGTCGTTCTCGGGCTGACGATTGTCAGACTGGCCATAATTTTCGTCGTTGCGCTGGCCAGTGCAGGTGTTTTTACACTTCTCAAAGTCATTACCATTAGGCTCGGTATACAGCGTGTATACCGTTGCGCCTGAATTTCACTCAGTTTCTCAGGAAGAGGAAGGCGGAGCAGAAGAAGCGCCGGAATATGCCGGGACTGACGGGACGTTTTCAAGCACATTCTCAAGGTTGGATTTAGAACTATCAAGCCTGAATTCCATTCTGACAGTCTGAGCTACATAGCTTCCGCGTACCCCAGTTTATACAGTTGGGCTCGAGAGGAGCTATCTCCTCGGGAAAACCATCCATCAATGGGCAAGAATGCGTCTAGATCTGTCATGGCGATGTGAAGATTTCCCTCCTATCATTGTTTTTTTGGTGACCTCGTGGAAATGTTGGGTCCCTCGGTAGCCTCCTGTAGCAAGGGGCTAAACGCAGCTGCCCCTGGCAAAATTGACATGTGAGAGTTATCGGAGCAGGAATCCCTAAGTATCCAAACTCGACAAGATCAACGAGTTCCCCGACTTTAGTAATTTCATCTTGATTAAAGTTTCGTGAAACACAGCGATCATAATGTCTATTATCCTGTCCCATCCTTTTCTTTCTGGGTGGTGATAGGTACGCCATGAGCAACCACCGAGGTAATACCGTTTTGAAGAGACTGCCCTGCTGCGGACTCCGAATTCGTGGTACTAGCTTGTCCTGTTCCCGCACCCCGCGACATTAACGAGTTCAGTAAAATCGCCAACCCACTCATCTGCGCCGACTGGAGGAGCGAAACATTGATCTCCAAACTCAACATCGTACCGTTGGACGTCGACCCCTTGAGAACTGCAGCTGGTTGGGGTTGATCCGGGGGTGGCACAGACGCTGCTGGAATGGGTACTATTCCGAGTGCGTGCAAAGCTGAGAGGGAGGTGACAGGTAGCTGTACAGGTATAGGACCCGTCGACGGAGTGTAGCTGGCAACACTGGCAGCACCAGCAGTCGTCTGGGGCATGACCGGAGGGATAGAGTAGAACGCAGAGGTGCCTTGCGCGGCGGTGTTGTACTGCTGTGTATAAGCATAGGAATATGTACGATAGTATTGGGAAGGTGTCGTTTGAGTGTAGTACGTCGGTCGGAATGTCGTTACAATTGGGTGCGCAGAAGTGGCAGTTGACGCAGCCCGTTTTTCACGTTGTATTGCGTCTAGTTCGTTCCGTGCATTCCGTAAATCGGAGCTGACTGCCGCTGTTTCGGACCTCTCGACCTCAAGAATTGACTGTGCCAGGACATATGCTTGCCCATCAGGGGAGGGGCGCTGTGATTTTTGTGGAAGCGCGAGGCAGAGTGTAAAAGACGTCTACTCACTGTTCCCGTTTTGATTTTGGTGCGGTAAAGTCGGTCTTCAAGTCTTTTGAGCCGTCTGTGGCAGTCCAGTGCGAACCGCGTGTCTGAAGATTGACGAAATCAGAGTTGACAATTCGGGCCAGCAAACTTCGACTCACCCTCTATTTCCTGTCGGATTTCGTGCTGTGTCGCCTTTTCTTTACCCTTTGAACGCTTACGCTTCAGGAGTGAATTCAAGTCCTCGTTCGGCTGCTGGAAGACATGGTATGGTAAAAGCCTATTAACCACATCGGCTGCGTCCGTGAAAGGTGTATCTACATCTGGATGTAGGACTGCAGCGTGATCAGCCGCAAGACAGGCTGCGAAGCTTGAGAGGCATAGATTAAGGAGAGTTCGATGATGTCAGTTCCCTACGCACCCGGCCGCGGTTTGCTGGATGACCTGAAGCTCCTCCTCCGATCTATCTTTCGGATAGGCAGCTAGATTGGCATTCAAACCCTCAGGCGAAGCAAGAGAAGGGGTAGACTTTGTGGACGATGGTCCTGCGAGAGCGGATTGGTAGGAATGAAAGGAGTTCTGAGCGCTAGATGACGGCGAGAGGCCCTTGGACGGCTGGTCGATGGATTTCAGAGGAAAGCTCTGGACAGAAAACGAGCCTTGCGGATTGAACATTTCCTTGACTCTGTTATGTTTGGTATGCTTTGCCTGGTGACAATCCCCGTGACCGCGTGAATGACCGCCCGCCATCCGCCCGTTTAGGGCTGGCTTTACTATTATGGTCCCGCTGGAGGGGGTCGTAGGAGTAGTACAGACTTTAATTTTTTCAACCAATCTGCCGCTTGAGTAACCTCCTCAGCATTGCTGCCCGCAACCCGTTCCAGGTATTCCTTCGCCAGCGACAGATCACCACCAGGAGTCACCATCTGGTGACGAGCAACATAGATGCTAGACTTGGCGTAGTCCTGCACTGGGCGCTCTGTGCGGCGTGAGCACACGTCAACACATCCACCAGAATTGAAATATCGACCCACCTTCGGCGCGACAAATCTCGACCACCCTCCGGTGATATGCAACAGCCTCGGCGGGCTCCTCCAACTCCTCGTACAGCCTTGCTAGTTTCATGTTTATCGTCGTCTCTCGGGCATCAGCACCTAGCAGTGCACGTTTAAGGCATTCCACAGCATCTCTCATTCTACCACGAAAATATTAGCATGTGTTGTACTCCACACGAACAGCGACTCCCTTACCTCCCAATTTCCTCGTAACAAGATGCTTGAGCCTGCCACAGGCGTACGTCGTATGGGCTGTAGCCGGTGACATCAGGGAGAAAAAGCGGTTTGATATGTGCTTACCGAAGAGCTGTAGCTCGCTGATAGTAGTAGAGGGCATATTGGTGCATGCTCAGTAGTTCGTAAGCCTGACCAAGACCATACCACGCTCTGTAATCTTTCCTGTTGACGTCTACAAGGCGTACTGTTGGCGTTTTTCTGTGTTCACTTCAACGATATCAGTACCTACCGACTGCACGTCGATATGCCTCAATTGCCGCATGCGAGTTTTTCATTTCAACGTATTCATGACCCATGAGTGTCCAAGCGGACAGATACGTCCGATCCAGTTCAGTTGCGCGTCTGAAATATTTTACTGCCTTCTCGTGCTCGGCGCGAAGTGAATAATGGTTCCCTAAGACAGTCTCATCAATCCGCGGTCTCAGGTTGACGGTGACGAAAATACCACTTACCAACCAGACAGCATACTTCAGGTCGATCTTTGTCAAGTTCAAGGAATTCATGAGCAAGGCGGGAAAGCTTTAGACGGTTTTCAGTTACGTAGAGAATGTTTGAATACACGTCGATATCATCGACTCGGTATGGGGCGACAGCAAGAATTTTTTCAAATTGCGTTTCCGCTTGTCCAAAGTCTTTGGGCAGCCTCGCATGAGTCGACCATCAGGTAAAATGATGAATGCACTCTGCTGACCGTGTAAGTGATACAGCACGCAAGCACGCAGACTCATCACCCATGGGCTTCCTCGGAAGAACTCTTCACCCAGAAGACGATCACACATTACCAGCTCGTTCTCCGTTGGACTGTTTAGCTCGTTCATCGTTTTGACTTGGAAAAACTGCACGAGAGGGTGGCTTGGGGGTAGGGGGAGGAGTGGTAGCAAAGATGACAACTGAACAAATCAGTCGTACCCGCAGATAAGGGTAAGAATTGGCTAACCTCTTCTCCGTCTCCGATGCACCGTCCTAACAGGGCCCATGCGGACCAATTCCATGGATACCCGCCGATGGACACGATGATACTCTCAATCGCTTCTTCTCTTCTGTTGAGACGCGAGAGGAAGAGGCCTTTCCTGTCAAATCGCAGGCATGAAACCGGTCACAAAGGTCTTCAAAAAAAGTAGCCCGTACAAAAACAGCAGCCAGGGGTCGACAGCATTTTTGACGACCTCAAGATGATACTGTAAGGACCGGTTGAAAGGAATGGGAGGATGTCCCCTAATGTCTGGACGCAGCAACGTCAACAAGCGATACGAGGTCGGAGATTTGCCTGTAGACTTCAACTTACTGTAGTGTTTATACCAATCTCTCTCTGTTTTCTTCTCGCTGATCTTCGTTCACGTCTGACTCGTCAGTTTTATGCAGAATATGTTAGCTGTACGTACCAAAAATTGGCAGTATATAGATAAAAACTGTGCTTTGATACTTCGACAGTTGCGTAGCACGTGTACCGCTCTGCTTAAATCTTTGGATGTAACGTAGGACTGGGCTGCAAGAAGAGTAGCTTCCTCGGCCTGCTCAAGCTCAGCTTCGCGTTCTTGATTCGCGGATAACTCAGAGGAGGTTTTGTGGCCCCCTGGTGCGAGAGTCGATCCAGTAGCTTGAGCTGGTGAGGTGGCAAACGCAAGCGAGGGGCGAGGTGAGTACGCGCGTGCAGGTGTTGAGGTCGAGAATCCGGTTCTTGAATCAGCAACAAGCGCGTCTCGTTTGTGCTGTGGTATCGAAAGATAAAGCTCGGCAGACCTAGTAATGCATGATGTACTTTCAATGTTAGGTTCGTACGATGGAATGCAGCGATATACCATTTACCAGCGACAACGAGACCTCTCTCTGAGCAGTCTTTGATCGAATTCCGCAGATCGCGCACTAGTTGTAGATCCATGTCGCGGACAACGCCAAACCGAAGAAAGTTATTGGCAGTGGAACACGACGCGATGTCCCCTAGCGCGTCTGTGGCATGTTACCCACGTTGCTGGCCACATTTGCCTTTGAACGTGGAGTTCACCTCTGTGACTCGTATCTCAGACTCGACGACTACTATACGGGCAAGAATCACTAAGAAATGTTCCTCCAAACTGTCTCAGTCCTCGTTCTTTTGCTGCTAACTAGAATATATGTGGTGTTATCCAGCCCTTCATCAAAGCCACGAAAGAGGAAAGACGGCGAAAAATGCGTCTTGGCTGTCTTCCTCGGTTCAGGTTTTTCCGACAACCCTCCTGTCGGTGTTGCATTCTCATCGCCCGATGTGAATTCTAGGTGGGCATACCAGCGAGGCGCTGATGTTGACATCGGGCTTGGACTTCTCCCGTTATTCACCACGGATCTATATCGTTAGCGAGGGCGACACGCTGAGCGCGAGTAAGGCTGTCTCCTTGGAACGTTCCAAAGCGTCCTGCAGTTTCCCTATCACAGTCAGCTCACGTCGGCTCCGTTCCAATTCGTGTCAGCATCCTCATGGCGTTTTTCAGGGATCTGATGACCGGGGGGACTACAGGATTTTGGTGATTCCTCGCGCTCGGCGCGTGCACCAGGCCTTATGGACCGTGTTTCCTACATTCATGCACTCCGTCTTGGCTTGCATATATCTAGTAACTATAGCACCGCTACTCAAGAAAGACTCGATTGGAACTCCCTTTGCCGACCTGTTGATACTGAATGGTCCTGGAACATGTGTAACACTTTGCGCCGCCATCATGGTGAATAAGGTGAGCTCCGTTCACACATCAAATGAGTACCCTTCAATGCCTGCAACCGTGACATGTTCTGGTTCAGCTACTCGGCTTGGCGCATCCGAAAATGATATACGTAGAATCGTATGCACGTGTACGGTCTATCTCTTTATCTGGAAAAATTCTGCGCCACTTGGTCGACCGGTATGTTTGTGGGCTAAAATCCTTCGGAATCCCGTTGATCCTTCAGCAGCTTCCTTGTTCAATGGCCAAGCCTGTTGTCAGGCGGTGGTCGTGAGGAGTGCTGCGGATGCTTGGTTTGATGGGATCGGAACTCATGCTGCTGAATATTGATTATTTCTTGGCAACGGCTTTCACCCAGTGAGCTCGTTTGATCTTGGCATCCGCTTACAACATGAAACCATCCCATAAGATTGCCACTGATCAGAACTGCCCTCCTGCATCAAACACTACATAATCTTTCCGGTTAACGCAAACGCAGGGCTGGCCGATGTGTTTTGATGGTGATGTAGTACGTGCACACGACTCCAATGTGAGTTATCTGTGTACACCGAGTAGCAAAACATCGACTTTCATTTCCGCGTCCAGCGGTCTTCCCCACTGTTCCCCCCTCTTCTTGGCGGGCTCGCACTCCGGCCCTTCCCTCCTTCCCTCTTGCTAGGCTCCCATCCGCCACCACCACCCTCATGCTTCGTAGGGTTCAACCGTCTCTCCAGTCTTTGTCCTGCGCGCAAGGACGATACGAGGTCCTTGGAAGCAAGTCGTAGGTGCATGAAATTGCAAAATCCTCCCCGGTTGCATTCTCCGTTTTCGTTTTGTCGACAGCAGGCTTCCCTAAAATCTGTGACGGGGGAAAGTTCTGCGTACAACGGACGACCTTGTCAAGGAGTATCAGAGTGATACCAGAGAGCGACAGACAAGGTACACACCTGCATACCACCGATCATTCAAGTTATCGACGGCGGTTTGTGCCTCAGTTTCCCATTCATATCGCGCGTATACGTTGCCAATTAGATGGTCCCCAACATTGTCGCACACCTAAGCAGGATCAGCCTCGGTCGATGGATAAAATTGAAACGGCTCACATGCAATTCGAGCAAGTGCCCGAACTTGGCTAACTCACAATACAGGTCCTCGTACACTGCGTCAAACCCTTCTTGTAACTCTTGTTCCGACAATTTACAGACAGGATCATGAGCAGGATTGTGGTAGACATTGGGCAGCAAGATTGTTTGGGAAAATGGGGGTCTGATGTGCTTCCGCGAACATCTGTCGCCGTGTCTACATGCACCAATCTAGACAATGTGAGTGCCAGGCAAAAGAGAGTGGACGAGAGGTCGAGCGACAGACCTTGTAGTAGAAAGAGCAATTGACACGATCCTGCTCCGTTCCAAAGATGTTTGCCTACACACGAATAAGACCAGTCCGTGAGGTAACGGTGACGGATGGACACGCACCAAATGAGAAGCCATGTTGAGCAAAGTGATTCAGAGAACTTGCGTGGTCAGTGTAATGGTTGCGCCTGACAAAAATTGCTAAGCCCGCGGGATCGGAGTTTCAAAACACGGAGCGGGGCGTCTCCGCACTTGCTGACGACATTATATCGGGCCACACCTTGGCTAAAATCAGGAGGCTTCCTGTAACGGCCGAAAATCGAGACGGCCTCTCACCCAATGGCGCAGAAGTTCGAGTTTCGCCTTTTATAATCTCTATCCTGTCCACGGCTTTGTTTTCCTCCGAGTTTGTGGGGCAGTATGACATTATGTACCAACAGAAATACTCGTCTGCCAATGAGAATAGGGGCATTCCCGGACGGAGTGGTATGTGGTATCCATGCCAGGTTTCTCCGGCACCAAGGCCGCGTATTGACCTTATGGATAATCGCCTTGGACATGACTTCCTTACGAAAGCCTTCCTGTTCCGAGGGTAATCGTGAAAACAGAAGGGCGCCAAGTGACCCCTGATAACGAGCCCAAATTTCGCACAAGATATGGTTGCTCCCCTTGCACGATAGACGGACCCTCGCTATTCATATGACCATCGAGCGCGCCAGTTCGGAGGGTCTATTATAATCTCCACCTGGCCAGCTTCAAGTCCTCCACCGTGAACTTGTCGAGATAGTGCTGAAATGCGTCCGGCGGGGAGGACATACCATATACTCTCAGATCTCGATGGTATGTACAACAAAGCATAAGCATGTCTCCGCGTCTGCGACGCTGCTTCCGCTTTCCATGGAGTTGACAAGCATGGCAACCGCGTGTCCAGGAAGCTTAATAGCGCTGTACACAACGGTGGCCGAGAGACGGCGAGACAACTATTGTGGGAGGGAACATGTTTTCGGTCGTCGGATATGCCTAACGTTAGTAATTCCAGCCAAGTCGTGCGATATTCGTCCTCTGGGCTTACTCTGGGCATGAGTGCACGCGTCTACTGAGAACCCACCAAATTTATTAGGTTTAAAATCTCAAGGCTGAGAACCAATTAGCATAATATTCCTGCTACGCCAGTAGTAGGCTTCATGGGTTTTCGTCTTGGCAGCTGAGATTTGTTCGTTTCGACGTTGATGTTTGTTCACCCATCTATGTGTTGGCAACACTTGCGTCTGCACAAGTATGCGTGCAGCGTCTCAACGGTCACATCCATCTTGTTATCGAACGATCTGTCATTTCCGAGGCAGTTTAGGATCAGATTTGGACTGGGCAGTGATTCAAGTTGAATGTGCATCTCGGGCCAGCTTTCATTTAAATTTCACTGCCGAGTCACTTGTTGGTGTTGGTATTCCTCTAGTTAAGGCTTGTTGTTGATGAAATCTTTGTGCCATCGTGAGCTGTGTGCATTGACATTTGTCCCTCCTACTGTGAGGAGTCTTCAGACTGCAGTGCGAACTCTACTCTCTCATGGGCAAGACTCTTGTGATGTAGCTATTGATCATGTTTAGACTTTGACGGGACATTCAAACGGACCACTCGGTCCGATTTGACACCTTGTAGATGCGACAATTAGGACGGGTTGATGAGAGCTGAGCGCTGATGGGCCAGTCCGATTGTATTATAAAATAATTTGGCCCATCACCACCCCCATCACACGTTCAGCAGTAGTGTTCTGACGTAACGTAACTTGGGTAACCACCTTCGGACCATATATAGTTGGTAGGCGGATTAATCGGACCTGACCGAGTAAACCGCTCCAAGTAGCGAGTATCATCCCGCCCCCAATGAGCACACACTATACGCAACTCTCCAATGGTCAACGAATCACGTATCATGACTTCCACTATGGTGTGTAACGATATTACTTGACAACTGACCGCAGGAAGTTTGAGAACGCGGGCCGGTCCGGCTAGCATAAAAAGGAAGTACTAGTGAAGTGTCCACTGGCAGCTGGACTTTTTGATCAAAGTACACACTATTCCTTTTTCGCGCACCGAAGGCGCCTCGAATGCTCGGTTAACAGTTTCTTGATATGCCTCGGCGCTGTGGCGTCCGCAAGACTGTCAACTCAGAATATTAGTCTGCTCCAACTGGTCAGTGGTTGCCGATGGTGATCGGGCATGAAGTCGCCAAGCCATGTAAGTTGCGGTATAACCACAGTTTAACGCTTTTGTGTCAGATCCTTGGCGACTGCGCATAGGACATATGCGCAGTCGCCAAGGATGAGTC
>JBBPRS010000168.1:0-46987 GCA_038093155.1 Boletus huronensis | reverse complement strand
GGAGGGTGGGATAAGGCACGGGAGAGGGAGAGGGAGAGGGCAAGGCAAGAGGTGATGACACAACGCGCGTTGTGTCATCGTCGTTGCTGAGCGGGGAGGGTGCACAAGGGCCAGGACGAGGGCGAGGGCCAGGACGAGGGAGGAGACGCTGATCATCGAACAACTAGGAACCCGAAGCCATCATATCTGCGATGCATGCATCCGTTCACCAATGCCATCAGCCAACGTCAGCCACGAAAACCAAACAAACAAAGCCAAACAAATTTGGCAGGTTAGACAGCTCCCACGATTTATGAGTGCGGCAGAAACCTTGTCAAGCAAGGTGATACTGCAGTAACGCCTCAGAACACACATTTAAAAAACTGGCACTAGAGTGTCCTCAAGAATGACTACGCGCTTGATCGCGGTCTGAGTCGTGTACCTTGCCACGGGCAGCATCCCCTTGTGTGTACGTATACGAGACTTGGCGTTGCGGCCGGCCGGCGTTGCTGTGGGATCACGAAAGCCACAAGACGCCTACTCTGACCCGCCAGTAGCCAGTATGCTATGCTGTATGGGAATGAACACACGCATTGGTTTAAATTGGCTTTCATCTTCTCGCGGAAGGCTACAGCTTGTGGTCAGATGCGACTTCGCACGCTCCAATTGGGTCGGACCATCCTGTTCGGGTCCCAGTCTGTGTACTCCACAGGTCAAAGTTAAGCGCTGCTCTCTTACTATTAAACCAACACTTTAGTCTCCAGGAGACATTTCTCTCTCCTCTCAACTCGTATATGATTTTATCAAGCATGGCTCACGATCATTTCTGACCCACAACAAAGTTACCGCGGTCCAAATGTTATTCAACCGCCGGAATTGGGAATTTATATGAAGGTGAATAAATCCCATAGTCTTCTGTGCTCCGTCCTGATGTTGTATCAAGGTTGCATTGTTGTTGACGAATTACGCGCCATGTCGCAGTTGAACATCAGACGTAAGCGCTAAGTAACATGGAACATTGCTTGTAGTCTCTGCGGACCGATCTACCAAAGAAATGATTTTGGGATGCAACCTGCACACAGCGTGTTAGGAGTATGTGATCAAAACGTGAATTCTCGAGGGTACAGGCAAGAAACGGTGGTTAACGAAATGGTCGTGGTTAATATGGTAGGTCTAACAGATCATGTTGCCGGAAGTGTCTGTGCATGCATAGTTCTGATGTGTTTCTGCCAGCTGTCTTGGCGCGAGAAAGACTTTCCAGCGGGACAATATTGGCATTGGTAGCGTATACGGTAATGGGTATTGACGTGCCGGGGAAAGTTTCCTCGCTTTATTGGCGTCTTGCATGCTGAACCCATCTCGGAATCCAATAGCTGACAAATGATCGTTTCGTCTGAAGCACCGGAAACTTGATGCATTTCACCAAGATGACGAAGGAACGCTGACCTGTTAGGTGCAACGTGATTACATTGGGCGTCCGAACCCTGGTGATGCCAGGAGCACACATATGACTGGTGTTCCGGACGTATCGTCGGGTCCGTGAGAGAATGAGTAGATGGGGCTTCCGACGATGGGAGCTGGGAACTAGGGCTAGGGCCAGGTGCGGAGAAGGCGACTGTTGTGTTTGTCGGGTTGTTTGTGTGATCTTGTTCCAGCTGATCTATGTATTCTATCAGAAACTGGATTTCCGCACACTGGATGGGGAGAAGGTTTAAAGGCTAATTCGATCTCCTGGGGAGGAATACTAACTATGTTAATCTCGGACTGCATCACACTGGCAAAGGTTTCCTCCAGTGTTGATGACCACCTGTAAAGAACGTCAACTTCAGGTTTTGTACGCCGTTGTCTCAAACAAAACTGACGAGTTCATATCAAAGCTCATATAATCAAGCAGTTCGCTGCAACGGACCTGTGAGCAGTCATTCCGCTGAAGAGGCGAAGCGTCCTTACCCTCCAGGCGGCGGTTCGTTATACTCACTTGCTCTAGACATACCTTCGGCGGTCAATTCTGGATTTGGGTCGCTGAGCGTTCCATGGACAGCAGGGCCGGTGTCCGTCGAAAATAGATGCAAAACTTGCCTTTGCATGTTGATCGCTTCGAGAGTATGTTGGGTAACAATGACATACTTACTGCCGCTAGCCAGGTATAAATGGTGCCAAATCGCGTACCTTGGCAAGTGGCGCCTTTCTGTGGAAGGTTCTCTGCGGGGGCGGTGATTCGGTTTCTCAGATCAACAATTGGCACGCACCCAAACTCACTGCTGATGCACTGCAATGCGAATTATCTTTCTGAAACAATGTTTTACTGTTTGATTGTTACAACAAGACGTTCTCTATGGAACCTGACACTGCTCGAGATTCTCGAGGAAGTAAGTACTCAATGCCTCCTTCTCTTTTGAGTCGGGCGCAGGTGCTAATTGAATCCATCTAGGTTTCACCACATATTCAATCTGCCTTGGTGTGCTTGATGGGCCATCCGTATGTGAGCTTGGGTGACGCCATGACGAGAATAACTTGTGGCCGCATAGCTTACCATTGTCTCACACAAATCGCGCTTTGGGCCCCGCTGACGGATAGAGTGCCTGCGCTTGGTAAACCCTATGAAGGTGACATCATCCTGCGCAGCTTTCCAAACGCCATGTTGCAGCATCAACGGCGCCGGATGCATTTGCACGGCGAATTCTGTTCTTTTACAGCTACGTTCCGGGAAATGCCCCTCACCTTCAGACCGGGTAAATCCTCCGTCGTTATCAATTTCCGAATTAAATGTGAAAAGTCACACGACACAACAGTATCCGCTGCTCGGTTCATTCGAAAGCCACCATGTCCACTGCCGAGGGATGAAACACATGATGGGACCACCAATGTTATATCAGCCACATGTATCTTCTGCAATGGCTAGTGGCGTTCCCAATCAACTTCCGATTCTCAAGGTGGTACCCGGCCGAGCCTCCACACTCCCACCGACGGCCTGCCATATGACTTACCATATCATTGAACACGAGGCAGAAGGTGGCCGTCGCCTCCGCTGGATATTTTCACACCACCTTTGGTGAGGCCTCCACCCATTTATACATACAAACAATTGAATGGAGGCCAGCGGACAAACGTGCCGCATAGTCACTGGGAAATGACGATCAAATTCAATTGATCATACCTATGAACTAGACTAAATATAACAGTTTCTTCTTTTTCGGCTGTATTCCAACTGAATTTGTCCAGGTCCGAGGCGCTGGAGGTCCGCGAGCCATCCCTTTCGTCCCATCGAAATCCGATGGTCGATTGCGGTGACCAAATACTCCTATCTGGTCAACCCACGTCGTGTCCTCTACTCATTTTGCGTACAGACGTTCATTCTCTGACAACTTCCAGATGCGACCATTGACAATCACGAGATTCATGGACGACTACAAGCCAAGTCGCTCAGTCACTGGGTCTGAACGAGGACTGAGCTAACGGTCCTTCGTCGGCCGGCTAACCGAGGTACATGACAAGCGGATCACGCCGGATCACGCTGGCTTGGATCAAGGTTGTCTCTGCCAACGCCGCAAATGCGACTACAGAAACCGAGTATGTTCCCCGTGCGAGTTCCCGACCAGCTCGCCGCCTCGTTTAATGTACGTCCCTGATGGTCAACGAATATATCCCTCAAAAAATGGGGTGTTGGCCGTATTAATATAAATAATTACTACCTCAACGCTGAATGGGATAGGGAAGTCTGACAGACACCGCGAGTACTGATAGATTTCTGTTCAGAAAGGCTTTCCATACAGCAATAATACAGCTACATTGTATGATGTAGCATAGCCAGGCGTAGGAATTCTATGACAGTGTAAACGACGCAAGGTGCATAGTACAGCCTACTAGCTGGAAGAGGAAGAATCAGAGAACAGCGCAGTCACGCCTTCCCATGCTGCTTTCTCCAGTGTGCGCGCATAGAATCCTCCCGAGAGAAGCGTTTGCCACACTCGGGGCAGGGAACTGAGAGACCGAGATGGGTGCCAATGTGGCGCTTAAATCCATCTCTACGGTACTCTTTCCCGCAGTGCCATCCATTTGTCAGTTGCCATTGGCAAACCAACTTGCGTGCCGCGGATCCCTGCATATCGTGCACACGGCCTAGATGGACGATCAAGTCTTCAAAATTGGCGAAACCTTGGCTGCAGGGGATACCGCCCGCAAGCCACCTGCACTGATAGCTATCGTCGTTTGTTGTTGCAGCCATTCTACACAACTCCATCAGCAGTCCGGTGAAAACGAAGAAAATGAGACCGCACCCAGCAGCAGAAGGTTCTCCGTTCATTTGGTTCGCGATGTGTAAAAGCGCGTGTACCTGCTACAAGCTTTATGAGCTCAAACCCAGGAAAGAAAAATGCTGGCTTACTTCTGCACCCCAGTTGGTGTTGTATTCCCCGGGGTTGAGAGAAGTGCCAGGATATAGATATACTGTTGGGTGAAGTTGATACGTCGATCTACGCAAGAGAAGTTAATTTTGAGGCAGGAGGCAGAAACACGGTGGTCGCTCACTGAGGGGCGAGCGGCGCGGTTTGAGAGGAGGGACTTGAAGACTGAGGGAGATAAAATAAGTTGTTGGGATACATGAGAAAGAAACGAATGGAGGAATGGTGGGCTTGCAGACGGCTTTTGTATACGAGACCCTTCCAACGATGCCAGTTGGCGGGGAGCGTGTAATTGGGAAGATTCTGTCGGAATCCTGCCATGGCTTGCTATTCCGCAAAGTCCAACAAGCCATGGAGCAGCCAGACTTGGCAGGCATATCCGAACCCGGAGTCTTGGTTTCGAATCAGTTAAGGCGGGGGTGTCTCGCGATGGCGACCCTCAGCCTTGTTCGAAGAGGTCAGTGAGATGGGGGACCGATTGTTGCGGATCGCTCGGCTGGTGACCGAACTGAACCATGGTGAACTGGCGCAAACCGGTGGAAGCTGGGCAAATGCTGTGTGTCGTCGGGTAGACAGAGGAATTGAGTCTTTGTCAACAGGAAGATATCCCACGAAGAATAACCCACAACGAACTGAGTGGGTGGGGGGGGCGAAACACATGAAGTTCTCGTACTCGTCCCCACTGTCATATATAAGTCAACTGAGCGCCAATCAAACTCGGTTGGCGATTTTTCCCTGCGAAGGCGTCTGATAACAAGGACACCCATTTCAGGTCAGCTGCTTGTCTACATCTCCTTCTAACGGTTACCCGAGATAACGAACTTCTTTCGCTTACCTGCATTGCAGCCTGTGATCGTTTTCCGCCGGGACATAGTTTGAAGGTTAATCTGTCTGCATCCTGCTCACCTGGATAAAATGAGACACGATACGTGCAACGTGTACGGTCCGATCTGATGAATGAAAGATATCTAGGCATCGTTACTCCATGCTACTTCCTCGCGGGTGTTCATTAATCTCAAAGATCGTCATGTGGATCATAAGTGCGAGAGGTACCGCTCCCCTCCCTTGATCCCACTACTCTGAGTAACAATATATTTTATAGAGTGCACATACCTGGAGTCATCTTTGCATAACTCACCAGCAAACTTGGGAGATAATCTCAGTTGCAGCGCACCGTGGTAAATAACGTCGACGCCGAGACTACCTCCAAGCGGCGCAACGTGTTGCACTGCAGCAAAAGCGCACGCACCTTCCATGTATATTTCAATTAAGAAGCTTTTAATACCAGCTGACGAATGACCTCAGAGGGACATATAACTCTTGAATTCCGCGATGAATGGGTAGCGATGACCTAGGGTCCCATCTGCCCATGCCCTTTCAATCGCCAGTTCCGAAATCAGTCCGTAAGATAATCCAGTGACCCGGACGTGTCGAAACACTGTGGACATAGTCGGAGGACTGTATGGCTAGGGGCCAAACATCGAGAACTTGCGGAAGTGGCGTTCGCGAGTAAAGGACCCTCGAGAATCGCTGTGCAGGCGAGTATAAGTCTCCTCATACTTTGTGTCTATGTTTGATTGAAGGTTGTTCAGGTTTCTGCGAATGGGCTGATGGGTCGCCAAACACCCTAGCACTCGTGGCACCATTGGAGACCGACAGCTTGAGCATGCAACAGCTGTAGGTTTTCCGACGAGGATTGAGAAGCCATAGGATCCTTGAGAGTGTTGGACATGTCGATGTGACGAACTGAGTCAGCTGTGGCAACCCTGACGTCGGAGACTCGGAGTGTTCTCAGAGTTGTGGCGCAAGTTCAGCTGGCATCCGCGAGTCTATCATGAATCGTCGGTTGCTCGTTCTTCCCCTCCTTTCGACTTGCTTATCCAGTTATTGCCGGACGACAACGGTCATATTTTCGAGCAGAGGTGACTGGAAATTACGAACTGTTACATATGTAGATGCGAAGCCAGCCCAAGCCACTTTAAAGTTTAATTAAACGGACCTTCCTGCCGCAATGAATTCTCTCACTCCAAACCTGAGGCCTGAGGCCTGCTTCAGTGAAACGGTTAGTGTTACCCGACAGTGGCCGATGGTCATGACCAGTCATGACCAGTCAGGACCGCTACCCAGTTCACAGAAGTGAGGTCTAGTACTTGTCTTCAGCCACTGCATCCTCCCACCTCTCCTGCGTTTACTATCAAATACAGATCACAACTTGTCCCCATTGCAAGATTCTCATTCCCGCTCAGACAATTCAATCGATTCAAATTTCTCGAACAACGTTGGGCCTGACAATGAGGAACGCCGTTTGTGATACACGACACGAGCTTTATCCACCTCAGGAGAATGTTTAGTTGAGGAGCTAACCCCGTGTGATTGCAACGGCAGAAAGGAAGGGCACGTATTTATGATAGACATGACGGAATTCTGACGCGAACGCTACCGGGAAGTTGGGCAAGATAAAGCACTAGGCAAAGGGCACGCAAATTGGAGGAACTTGGAGCGCAGGCCCATTCGTTCTCTCTCGCGTCCACACTGCTAAACCCACCATCCGACAGGTATCGTACAAAAAAAGGATTGTAAAGAATGAGTAAATAAATACCAATAATGAAAGGCATGGATGACTAGGGATGAATGTCTCAGTCTAATATGCGCAGTGGAGGTGGTGGACGCACTAAACAGAATATTCGAAAAACATACCGTCTCGCTCCAAGTGTTCTCAAACGACTTCAGTGACAAAGGTCATCTCAAGGAAACGCGTGTTTGTGGGACTTGCGCTTCAAGCCTAGATGGACTTCGCGACAATGCCGTGTGATGCTTTGTCGCTTGATGTACGTCCCACATTCGCTCCAACCACACTGTACGATGTGATTTCTATGCATGCTCCGAATGCCGTGTTCCGCGAGGTGTTCCGGGACCGTTCTCTCGGTGATCGGTTGACCGCAGATTGACTGATCTTCCGATACCCACCGGCAGCTCCAGAGTCCTCGAGACATTCGCACGACAGGCGTCGCATATCCAGTGAAGTGCTCCGCGGGAACATCATTGATGACAGAGTATTGACCCGAAGTCTGTCATGACAATTTTAAAAAAGCAAGCATACGAAGTTGATAATGGTGCTCACATGGCCCATAGATTGCGGCAACCACACGGGAACCCCTTGAGATGTGTGGTCGACCGCCGGATATCCCACAAAGTCGTACCCAGTGGACGCAACAATGTGAGGGATCTCATAAGACTGGGTCGGCCCGTGGGAGGGTTGTGCCAAAAAAAGATCTGCGGGGTTCACAGTCGTCTGCAATGGTGGATTCTGCGATAGTGGTTAACAATCCCAACAAAAACACGAAAGCATTTACTTACACCCTGCGATAGCACATGACCTAGATGAAAGGTAGCAGGGGTTAGGCCATAGGGAGAATCGTCGGAATACATGTCGAACCAACAACACAGATATGCCTACTAGTAGGCAACCTGCAGAGATAGGGAACGGGAATGATGAATCACGACAGGGGTTTTCTTGATGAAGAGACGGATATACGCTTTACAGCGAATATTCTAACCATGGAGTGGAAGGAGTGCACTAGCCAAAGGCAAATAACGAACAAAAATGATTAATGCAACGGAATAAGGGGGATTATATACTTTTCGTGGCTGTGCCACCGGCCAAGTGGCGAACCAGACAACCAGATTGTAGGGCCAACGACACCTTCGATAGGAAGGACGCGCGGCCCTTGTGAACTGTGGCTGGGGCACTCCGATCCCACCCGAAGGTGGTGCACCCAAACTCCGGAAGCTGAAAAGGCAACAAAGTAGCAGAAGAGGCGCTTTTTGGGAAGACAGATATGGAAAGGCTGCGAATTTGACCATAGCTTTAATAGAATGGCCAACAAATGGGATAGCTGACCGGTTGAACCGTGGCAGACAAATGGACAGGCAATTCTGTCGGCCGACAAGAAAGCCGCCTTTCCGATGATGATCCGACCACAGGAAGAGAGGAGACCATCAAGCCGCATCTGGCACCCCGTTTCTGAAATCCGCTGAGGCTAAGTAGTGGAAGATAAAGATAAATCAGTGTTGAATTCCTGGACCCTGTTCGCTTGCTTAGATAATGTCCCCTGTTCTTGGATCGATGCTATTTCCTGTCCTTGAATCAATTCCATATCGGACTACTTATGACGCATATAACTTGGCTGTGGGTTGGTTCGAAGATCACGCCGTGATGGATAGCGTGCTCCTATCCCACAGAAACTTTTCTGCGACTCTGCTGTTTTCGACTCGTTTCAGGTTTTGATTTCGTTTTCGTACTTGCCAGTCGGAGTCCTGTCTGCTTCATTACTCACATAAGCACATTATGTAGGCGACCTGTCTAAAGAAAAATAAAACACAGTAATATGTTTGCGGGTCCAGGGGTGCCCGAAGGACCGTGGAATTACAATCACCAAGTGTATGCGCAAAGTGATAACTACCAAGTTTAGGCATCCCTATCCGCATTAGGAAAAGCAACAGTTCATGACTTTGCATTCGGATGGCTTCAGCAAGTTCATGTCAGAATCAGAATCATGAAACTGATCGTTGATGCATCATCAGCTAGTCAGCAGAAAGCCAGAGATGTGTGACGCGTGACGGGTGGATCCCAACACTCGATCTGGAGGTTCAAGCTCAAGGCCAGCTTGCCTCCGAGCTGTGACCGGTCTCGGAGTCCCACCCGCCACCAGACCGAGATTTTGAAGGAACCTGGCTCCGTTGAACTCTGGGAAATTCTACGTCTGACTTTTAGTACAGGACCTTCTCCGATGCACCTCCGTGGTTCGTACTTGTCCATGGTTAGTAACCGAATTATATTTTCAGTTTATATAACTACAACGCGTGCTGCTATAGTCCGATATCGATCTGTTTCGCTGATCTGCCAATCTGACCAAAATCAAAATCTCGAACAACTTGCATGGAAGGATCTGCTTGGAGACGATCAACCGTCGATCAGAGATTCGCGGTTCATACACATGCTTCATTTGCCACTGACACCTCGGGGTTTCTGAAGGCGTGCATTCGGGTTCCTGATACGCTCGCGGAAGTTATCTTGGAAGTAGATATGCTATGCTTTATCCTTGCTGACACTTGGCTGGTACCATCCCTTAACAGGACTGGATGCACAAGTCTCCGACACCTGGACAACACGTTAAACGCCGATATATCAGTTGATATGCGCATCTGCCTTCACGCATTGTCATGTTCAAGTCGCCGCAGCTCACTGCGAGGGTCGGCCCTTTGAAGTGGAGCACTGCGGAGCATTTCCGGGATATGAAAATACGCCGGTGAGTGTGGTCGTCTTATACCCGACACAGAGTCTCAAGCAAGAAACCTGTTGAACTTATCCTATATGGGCACTAGAACCAACCATTCAGCTCGGTTTGGACACCCTAGTTTTGTTTTGTTTGCTCACCACTCATATGCACGCGTCGAACGAGCCTGTGGTTGACATGACATGATTTAGGACGCCACTTGTCGATGTTCCGACTGATTCTTGATGCTCCTCCCACCTCCCACTACCACCCAGGATTTTTACAAGGTCGGTGGTATACCAAGCATTCAATTATTTGATTCTGGTTAGCCATCTAATAGACAGTCAAGTGTCCTCGAATTGGCGAGCGGAAGGGCAAACATATGGGCCCATCACAAGTGTTGGCCCTGTCTTGATCCTCCTCGTGGTGAACACGCGGCCACCACACGGTACGTACGCCTGGCATCAAAACGTTTTATTTCGGAGACGCAGTTTCATTCACCAACGTCACCGAAGGAGTTCAATGGGATATTATAAACACCGCCGAGTCGGGCTCTATGCAGTGCCAAGCATGTCTGCACCTCCCCGTGCATCCTGGAGCCGCGTCGGGGGGCACTGCAGTGGAAATATAAACAATCGGACCCGTGAACGCTTGAACCAGTCGTTGGCGAGGCGATGCTCAAACAATTTCATGTGCTAGCGCTATCAGAGGTCATTGATCATCGATCATCGCCGACCCAGGTTACATTCCCCAGGCATATTGCTTGAACCTTGAGTTCCGCTCGACTCCAATCTTGGCCACGATTCAGACTCGTCGTACAGCTAATAAGGTATACTACCGACCACAATCGATAAATAATCTACATGACAGTACCAGCTAAATGTGAACAATGAAACTGACATATATAGTCACGTATATATACATAGCCAATAGGAATATCACAGACAAAACACAGTTTCTGCAAATTGCAGGCAACTGGACGAACGGTGTGAAGGACTCGGGTATCACGGAGTAGAGTTACCTCGCCTCTACATCTGTTTCCGACTTGTGTCGGCGAGGATCACCTCGCTCTCGATGGTTATGCGTCCAGAGGTCTTTAGGCGTTCCATCAATACATCACCAAACGCAGTCATGGGTGTGAGCACACCACCGCGCTTGGCGAACGCTGGGAGATGGTCCGCGTCTAATACAAGAGATAAAGCACATTCCGCGATAATGACTGAACAATTCATTGGTCAACTTAATATATTCCGCAGGGTGGAATTTGATACAATGAATACGTACTCGATGATAGCAGGTAGCCTGGTTCTCCTTTACCACGGAATATTGTCCGCACAGTGGTCGTCCGCCCGAGAACATCCGGCACTGAAGTCGTTATATTTGTGATATTGAGAGCACCCGCTTCAAGTTGTCTAGATATTAAACAGTCAGCTACGATCAGACCACATCACTCTTTCCAACCATGAGTACACATACTCCTCGGTGGGACCATCTCCCGGCTGTGGCATGAACTTACGGGCGATCCATCGAACCTGAAGCATACCAGCATCAGCAGGTACGAGAAAGTGAAAATGGCAGTACCTACAAGCGGAAATGACTTCATCGTCCCTGCTACGGTTACCAAGAACAGCACAACAAGAAGTGAATGAAGTCGACTTGGAAGCGCCAGGAATTCTTCATACTTGAACTGCGAACCATAGGATAACTCCGTCGAATCCTCGTGTTCGCCACCAGACTGTGAGGAGGTACCCAGCACGAGATCGGGGTTCCGCGTTGCAAGCTCAAACAAGCCCCAGGAACGCTGTACAACTTGCAGATTCACGATTGCCATCAGATACAAGGCTCCTTGGATTGGTGGATTTGAAATTGGAAGTGAGTAGAACGCCCTTGGTTGTGGGCTCTTTACGCCTTGGACTTGCAGCGGGTCAGTATCACGTGCCTACTTGTCGAGTGAAGCAACGTACTTGGGCTCAGCGCAAAGTCTTTTCTTGCTGCTTCGAACTTGTGCTTCGGAACGTCCTCTATGAGAGCAAGCATAGACGAAAACGTCCCGCCCGATATCCCCGTTCCGCGTAGCTTCCATGCTGACGTCGATATATCCACTGTAGTCGAGGGTCCCGCAAACGCCTTGAGTGTTTTATTACCCAGGTAAGCGAGGATATCGGAAGGAACAGAGTCGAGCCCAGCGCAGGGAACGATCACCGAACCACATCGGCTAGCGGTATAATCGAACCTGCATAGGTTGTCATGTTAGGTATTGTGGTGGACGGAGACTGCATGGCACTTGCTCGAAAATCATATCCCTGACCCAAGGCGCCTCACCTGTGAGGTCGACGTAGTGCCTGCCATGGCGCACACACGCCCTCACGACAGGTGTTCCCCAACGCCAACACGGGCCGATGGCGTTGATGATAACTCGCGCACGTTGTACGACTGTGTCGACGTCGTTGACGTTCGCGACATCCACTACGAATATTGGAACGTTTGCGAGGCCTTCGTACTCGTGTACGAGCGCACCGAGTTTTGAATCCGAGCGCGCAGCCAAACCGAACGAGAATGCCGTCCGTTGCGGGTGGGCGGCCAGGTAGCGTGCAATCAGACGACCGGTATAGCCTTTACGTCCACACCTGTGAGCGCGAAAACGAGGTAAACGAGGGAATTGAATAATTACCCGTCGCCCCGAGGAGCAAGATATCGAGCATGGTGGACGTTAAACGTTGAAAATTTTCGGGCCTCGATTTGAGTTCGGCAGCACTCACTAGCCAGTCGCCACACTGCTGGCAGGCGCAACATGGCACCTCGCGATGTCCTCAACTCGTGCATTTGTAACCCAATGATGTACAAATTGAAAGCTAGCAAGGTCAAGTTGCGCTACGAGGACGAAATCGTCTGTGGGACCAGGAAATCGTATTCAAGAATCTATCCGTCAAACATACTACCGTCCATTCTCACACCCATGTTCTTCTTCACGTCCATTCCTAAACGCTTCATTCGTCCAATCTACGGGTTGGTTTGGTCTTGAATGAATATGCGACACTTTAAAGAGGATCTTACCTCGACTCGCTCGTTCTGAACCTTGCGCAACTCCATCAATTGTTCCCGAGACATATAGCTCTCTTGATCAGCAGTAGCCTTCTTGTGTCTCGTAGCGTGTGCTTTCATATCCGCCGCAGGGTCGTACGTGTCTTCCGAGGGGGGAACAAACTCCCCTGACCTCAAAGAAGCCATCCGGCGTTCATATGCTTCCATATGATAATACTTTTCGTGGGGTAAAGTGGCTAGTGAAATCCTTTAAGTCCCATTGACACACAGGGGAGAATAGAGCCATACCTGTATTATAATCTTCCACGAACACGGCAAACTCTTTTCGCTCTTGATCTTTGGATAAAGCCTCTGGGTTGAGCTTGCGTTCTTCGAGCAGCCAGATTCTGAATTCTTGTGTTTTGTTATAGAAACTAGAGGAACTGCGTCAGCTCATGAACTCCATCAAGAATATTTCCTCACTCAGAATCGCTGATGATCCCATATTTCCCCCAGTGGGCACTTGAACTCCCGGTCCCATGTTTTTTCTTCTGTAGAATCAGCTAGTGTCGATTGACGAGTATGGGCGATGAAATGTCACCTTTTTCTCCTTCTTCTCTTTCCGCCTGCGCTCCTTTTCTTCGCGTGTACGATGTTTCTTCTTTTTGTGTCGTTTACGATCAGACCCTGAGTCTGAATCCGAAGAGCTGGTTCCGGGTGATCGAGATCTCTTCTGTCTCTCCTTCTTACTCCTATAGTCATGTTTTTCTCTTGACCGAGAGCGACGTCTAGGTTCACGTGAAAGCGAGCGTGAATAAGATCTAGGTCTCCTGGAGACAGGTCCACCGGAAGTCGATCGGGACCTTGAGCGCCTTCTAGGGGAAGGCGTGCGTGAGTGGGAGCGATGCCTCCGAGTTCGTGTTGATTGGTCTTTGCCGTCCAGCTCGCCTCGCCTGGGGTCCATATGTCTATGCGACCGTCGGTCGCGTGGTTCGTGCCTGTCTCTGCTGTCCACCCGCGAATGATGGTCCCGACTATCGCTTCTACCACGGCGATGAATAGAAGACATTGGGACTGATTGGTGGATAAGTCCGTGGTAGCCCTGGACAGTGGATATCGTAGAACGTACTCGTAGTAATAATGTCGAACGAATGAGTTGCACTGGGACCCAGCTGGCAGGTGCTTGTTTGGATCAGAAGCTTTTGGTAAACAAACACACTCTCATGTCTGATCCACATCGCGACCGAACAGCCGATACTCAGGCTCAATGACGTGCCTCCGCCTCACCAACATATTTGATGTGCAATATCCGCACCGTAGCAGGCGCATTGGCATTGCTAGCGGTATATCTTTCCACGAGTTTTTCTGGATTACCATGAAAGCTCTCGCAGCCGGCCACAAGTTTTCCTTGAAGTCGGAGCAGTCATCCACCTTCCATTAAATTCGGCAGGCGCTCATCCACTGCCAACGGCGCCAGTAAGCATCAGGCAGCATAGGATTGTTTCGGTGACAATTGTATACTTGGTGGTTCGTCAAGACGCTTCGCGCAAATCCACGGCAACCCGAGGGGGTTGGCGGTAGCCTGCTTTTTCCCGTATTGCGATCACTAAAACACCAACGTAATCACGATGAAATTTCAAGCGAATGCCATTTCGTGTCAGGTTCTTACCAATTATCTCCGTTTTGGCCACTATTTTCTCAGTTCGGCGTCATGGCCTTGCTTCATCCTCATTCGCTAGGAATCGACTAAACCCACTCAGGCTCATGGCGTGTACATCGCCTGGCGTACATGCCTCAGAACTCGACATTTACCCCCGAAATACACTGCCATTCAGTTCCAGTTGCGCCGTCACACGCGTCTTGATAAGTCTTCGCGATTGGGGGTAATATGTAATATGACCCCGTGGTGTGCGAGCCATCACCACGGCGGATGTCATGTTATGCGCCTAGTGTTCTTGATCGATTAACCTGCCGCCCTCTCTGCCAGAGCGATGAAACCGCATACCACCACCACTACTTGTCGTCATCGCCATTCACCGAGCGGTGCACCTGCAAATGAACACTATGTCACTCTCCACAGCTGAGGGTGCGGACGCCGATGTTTTATAATCTCTAGTTGATGCTTCACGTTTCCCCATCAAAGAAGCACCCCAATCAACCTTCTTTCAACATGGATCCCTACTATTCGAGTTTCACCCCTGGTTCCCAGGCATCAGGGAGCGAATACGCCCAGGTCGCTCAGAGGTCAGCCTGCCGTCTTCGACGAGGCCGCCGCTTGCTCATAGGCTGCATGTTTTAGCGTCGGCCAGGACTTTCGCACCCTCTCCTCTCTTCAAGGGCCCGCGTCGGAGTTCCACCCAACACCATCCCAGAAATCGTATCCTGTACTTGGCCATGATGGTCATGGATCGTCCCAAGCGCCTCAGATGCCTGGGACGAATCTCGCACAATCATTCCGCCCATCTGTAGGAAGCGGATTTATCAGGACTCCCTTATCGTCATCTAGTCACCCCTATCACCAAGCTAGACTGCGCCACGTTGCCGATCGCGCATTTGCTCAACACCAGGAATGGAATCAACTACCTTCCCAAACCGTTCCAGCTCCAGCATCGGGTACAGTGACACCCTATGATGCGGTAATCGGTAACCGCGCATCCACTCGCTGCCACGATTTGAGGCAATTACCTCTCGTAGCAAGGAACTTTGCTCCAGCTCCAGCCTTCGACTCGGCATCGCAATCTAACATTGTGGCTCCAAACACAAATCAAAGTATGCCATCATTCATGGCCAGCCTTACGGTTCCCGAACAAACGTTTCTATCAACGTACGAAACTCCCGCATCGCTGCCGTACGCTACAGTCGATGAAGCAGACATCGAATATGCTCAATACCGCTATGGCAATAAACGCTGCTTTTATCAGTGCCGCTTTGACCTCTCCGGTACTCCATGCAATAAATGGATCGTCGGTGACAGAATTCGAGTACTCCGACACCTTCGAAACTACCATCATCTCCAGACAGGTCCCGCTACGCCCGCCTTTTGTCATTGGGACAGGTGCACGCACTCTCGGCGGATGAAACAGGAGAACCTCTCCCGCCATGTTGTCATGCATCTGGGTGTGAAATGGAAATGTCCTCACTGTAGACGGTTATTTTCGCGTGACGATGCTGTGCATCGGCACATCGAACGTATGGTTCCGGGCATGGACGTCCCTGACGCGGACGTGGTGCCAGGCTGCGAAGCACGTGCTATAAACGAGTCACAGTTCAAGAGAGCTCGCGTTGCTTAGACACTGATTGATGAGGTGGATCTTTTTCTTTCTCGGCGGTGCTGCTGGAGTATGAGTTTTCAACTTTCCAATATGTGACAGCATTTAATATTACTATGATACCCGGTTCTCATTAGATTTTGGATTTTTCTGTGTCTGTCTAGGATAGAAATTCGATTTAGTTCGATAAATTTCGTTCACAGTTTCGAATGTTGTCGGGCTTAGGGCTGTCAGATACTCGTGTCAAAATTGTGTGAGCCATCGGATTCCGGAGCGCGAGTCCGGCGTTGTTTGAATTAAGGGCTGCCGCCAAACAATAGCCTATAAAGGGAATGTTTTCCCATATGCCAATCTCAAAATGCTACTACAGAACAGCATCCCAGGCGCATTTAAGCGTCCTTGGCGAGTTTCTCCATTCTCCCCCGACAAGACTTTATCGAGTATTTGACAGCCGTTCAAGGCGTACCAGCTCGAGGGAACGATGTCTACATCTCGACGAAGTCTCCACGCCTCGGGCAAACGGCCTTCATCGACCCACACAACCTCTTCCGCACACCCAAATAACATCGAGTTGCCGACGATTCTGGAACCTTCAATAATCTCAACTTCAGCTCACTCTATGCTCTACTCCACATCTTCCGCAGGCCACCCACCACCAGACCGCTCCCGACCGCCTTCTCCACCGGCTTCGAGTTATTTTCCCTCTTTTCCAGACAGCCAGTTTGAGGAACCGCAACCCACGCCAGGAGCGGGCAGTCATTTCGCATACAGCACTACTCTCAGGAGACATCATGCTGAGCCGATGGGCCTCATCCCGCAAAAGCTGTCAGATATTGCACCAGGGGTTACCGCCGAGGGTTTGTTGCAGAAAGCTCTCGGGGCAGTGAGAGGGCAACGTTCGAGTGATGATGCACTCGAAAACGCCTACTCGACAGTCGGTGGGCGCTCGAGCTCTCCCCGGACGAACCGCGAGGAGAAACGAGACACACCCTCTGCACGCTTTGCCCATTGGAGTGTCGAGGTATGTCAGACAACTTGTTTCTTTTTTCTTCGAAACGGAAGTTTTCGCGCCGGGCTACGTGGCTTTGCTGCTCCGCTGTGCAGAATTTCCAAGTAGAAGATCAGGGGACAACACAGCCACATTTTCTAGAATTCCATCAACCCGTTTTGGAAACCCACTTTTGACCCGGTCTAATTCGCCGGATTTCCATATTTGGACTTCTAACCGACTTTTTGACCGCAGGATACCGTCGCACATTTCAAGTCGTCCATATCGGATGGTCTATCAGCAGCTGTCGTTCCATCGCTACAGAATGTACACGGATACAACGAGTTCTCCGTGTCAACGCCTGAGCCGGTCCTCCTCAAGTTTGCGAAAACAATTTACGAAAGCCCACTTATACTACTCCTTTGCGGAAGCGCAGTAATTAGTGCGATCATGGGAAACGTCGATGACGCTATCAGCATAACAATTGCCGTCGCGATTGTCCTAACGGGTATCCCAGACCGATCCTCCATCTTGGCCATACGTTGACATAGCTCTATTAGTTGGTTTCATCCAGGAGCAACGATCGGAAAAGAGCCTCGAGGCATTAAATAAACTTGTTCCACATCACTGTCACGTCATTCGGTAGGAACTATGTTCATGTTTTCTTTTAATGTCTCATCGCGCCAACAGTGAACAGCGGAAAATGCACATCCTTGCAAACGAGCTAGTTCCCGGAGATATCGTGTCGTTGTCGACAGGTGACCGTGTTCCTGCAGACATTCGTATCATATCTTCCGTCGACCTCGAGATCGATGAGAGTAGTTTAACAGGCGAAACCATTGCGCGCCAAAAGGATCACAGAACGTGCGACCTGGAGGGGAGTGGGAGCGGCGCTTTTACCAAGGATTCGGGATTAGGCGAAGTGGCTGCACTCGCCGAACGATCTTGTATTGCATATATGGGTACATTAGTGAGGAATGGTAAGCAGACTTGCGAGCCACTGTTTGCTTTGACTGAGTAGGTCCCGGATACAAGGACATGGAACCGGGGTCGTGGTTGCCATCGGTGCTCAGACGGAGTTTGGTGTCATTTTCTCTATGATGCAGGATGTGCGTAACTTGCGTTCTGTCGACCGTCTGAGTTGATGATATATCTGGTCGATCTTAGGTTGACGAGAAGCGGACACCCCTTCAACTAAGCATGGATGAACTTGCACAGAAACTCTCACTTTTGTCTTTCGTTGTAATTGGCCTGATCTGTTTGATTGGAATGTGGCAACAGCGCCCTTGGCTGGATATGTTTACTATCGGAGGTACGTACCAACAACTTCCAGATGACCTCTGCTCAATCCTTGTGGTCTTAGTCTCTCTTGCGGTCGCTGCCATACCCGAAGGATTGCCAATCGTAACAACCGTTACCCTTGCCCTTGGAGTCACGCGAATGTCAAAACGTAAGGCCATTGTGAAAAAGCTACATTCGGTGGAAGCTTTGGGTTCAGTTTCCGTTATATGTTCTGACAAGACAGGAAAGACTCTTGCGACCTTGCGATAACGTTACACCGTGACTGACCTTGACGTGCAGGGACATTGACAAAGAATGAACAGACGGTCACGGAGATTTATGTCGTTGACGAAAATCTGCATGTTGAAGGTCTTCAGACGACCGTTTCACCCTCACCGGCGGTTCGCAAGACCCTCGAGATCGGCTCATTGTGTAACAATGCTGTCTTGTCGCAAACCGAAGATGGTGTTTACATAGGCCAGTCTACTGATGTCGCCTTGCTCAACATCCTCCCGACGTTTGGTTTACCTGATCAGCGCAATGTACGTCAATGCGTCCCAAATCGTGCACCAACTAAAGTTCTTGCAGGCCTTCACCCGACTTTTTGAACAATCTTTCAATTCGGAGCGAAAATACATGGCTATCAGTGGTGTACACGCTTATTCCACCGCGTTCTATAACGGGACGCCACGCGAGATCTACTATATCAAAGGCGCCATTGAAGCGGTAATTGACCGTTGCAAATTTTACTATGTGTCCGACAACTCCACTCCGGCCCTCGATTCCAACACTCGCAGTGTCATTCTCTCGAATGCTCAGGTGGCAGCGTCAAAGGGCCTTCGAGTCCTAGCAATGGCATACGGTTATGGCTCCGTGGATTCCCCAAAACCAGATCTAGTTAACTCTCAGAGATCCCAGAACGCATCGCAGACGAGACCACCTTCGCCGGACGCTGAGAAAAACAACTTAATTTTCGTAGGTTTCCAAGCGATGTTTGATCCCCCTAGGAAGGGTGTCGCAGATGCTATCGGGCTACTCCAATCGGGTGGTGTACAGGTGGTGATGATTACCGGAGATGCGGAACAGACTGCAATTGCGATCGCGCAGAAACTTGGTCTCCGTGTTGGACAGCGCGCGCGCGCAGGCTCCTCTAACCAATACTGCATGACTGGCAAGGAGATCGATCAGATGAGCAAGGCACAGCTCGTTGAACGTGTGGGTAGCATCAGTGTCTTTGCGCGTACGACACCGCGACACAAAATGGCGATTGTTGAGGCCTTCCAGGCTCGTGGAGCCGTTGTAGCTATGACAGGAGATGGAGGTTAGTATATGATACTCACTGATTCCCTGTGTGTCGTTTGATCGTTTAACTCTCCCCACTACAGTTAATGACGCTCCAGCGCTCAAGATGGCTGACATTGGCGTGTCCATGGGCAAGAGCGGTACCGATGTAGCCAAGGAAGCTGCTGATATGATCCTTGTCGACGATAACTTCAGTACTATTCTTCCTGCCGTCGAAGAAGGTGGGCAAGTTTCATGCTAGTTTCCGACAATCCCCAGCTGACATTGAAAACACGCAGGAAAATCTATTTTTCACAACGTGCAGAATTTCTTGTGCTTCCAGCTCAGTACTGCTGCAGCTGCGCTTTCGTTGATCACTCTGAGCACATTCCTTGGATACAGCAACCCACTCAATGCTATGCAGATCTTATTTATTAACATTCTTATGGATGGTTCGTCGTCAACAGTATCATGCATTTTCATTCTCTGATCAGTGTTCCTGGACAGGACCACCGAGTCAATCATTAGGTGTAGATCCAGTCGACTTAGCTGTCATGCGGAAACCACCCCGAAGAAAGAACGAGCCAATCATCACCCGACGGTTCCTATACCGCGTTCTATTTTCAGCATCCACTATCGTTCTTGGTACTTTATTCATCTATTATATCGCGCTAGTAGGGGACGAACAGGTGTCGCGGAGGGAGCAAACTATGGTGGGTAACCCTGTTGTTTCTCGTTTCTGCTCGCAGTTGAAGAGAGGCTTTTCTATTCAAAAGACCTTCACCTGCTTTGTTGTCCTCGATCTTGTTTCCGCCGTCCAAAACCGTGGTCTCGGCTGCGGGCTATTCCAAAACAAGATGTTGGTCTCGACTGTATCAGTGTCGTTGCTGGTGCTGCTCGCGTTGGTCTATGTGCCCTTTATGCAAGCGGTCTTCCAGACGGAAGCGCTAGCGAGCGGGGACTTGATGACCGTTGTGCTATTGGCTGCCACTTCTTTCCTTCTGCATGAGGGACGGAGACGTTATGAGCGTTCGATAGAAGCGGATTTGACATACAGTGTCACTATGGACCAAATAGCATGAGACTTGGTTTTAACCTTCAGATATCCCTGTCCTACCCATCCTAGGACATCAAGCACCACAGCCAGCCGTTATCGAGGTCGTGGTATTTTCCGATCCGGGTCGAATAGAGGGTAGTATATTTGGAGATGACACCGCAGCATATAGATACTACATCTCGCCTGCCACACGTGTGATATAAGCTCTTTTCTGCATATTTTTACTACTATCGGGAGTGAACGCCAAATCTAGCTCCGTAGGACGGAACGGGGAACGAAAGCAGGTGGGATGGCAAGGCCAGGCTGGACCACAGGGGGTGGCTTGGTACCTCTGGCGACGAGGGACTGGGCGTAGCATTCAACACGCAGTTCCTAAAGCACTCGTCAGCTTATCAGAAAAGGATGCAGGCAAGAGTACGCTCGACGTACCTCGAAGCTCCAAGCGGAGAGTCCCTCGGCAGCAGTGATACTCTCGTACGAGCAACACCGCGACGCCGCCGTCGCGTCGCAATCCTCATCGCTCCCCCCATCCCCCTCTTCTTCGTCTTCGTTCTCGACCTCAGAGTCTGTGTCCGCGTCATCCCAGACATGGACAGAACGCGTCAAGCGTGACGGTGATGAGCCGAGCACGGTATTCGCAGGCACGTTCGAGTGACAGTTGTTGACGGTCCGAGTCGGAACGACGGCCTGCGCGCCGTTGGGACCGAGATTACGCCGAGGAAGCGGTATGATCGCGCGTATGGGCGCACCGGTCCACTGACAGGCTACGAGGGTGTGATTCGTCATCGTTTTGTTGATGGACGCGTCGTACGCGTCGCATTCTGACTCGTTGTCGGTAGTAGGGGTGGTGGAGGTCGAAGATGGTCCTGAGCGGGTCCCGGCGGGGTGGGTGGTGGTGGTGATGACGCCAAAGGGCGGTAGGACTATGGTACAGTCCGCGTCGAGCGGGTCGGCGTCCGAGGTCGGAGGAAGGGCTGTCAGTACGGGTGAGGGCGTCATGGTCGGTCAGGGTTGAATGCTGGTCTCGTTGAAGGTCAAAAAAAAAACGGAGCTAAAAAGTCCTGCAAGAGCGCCTTGTGGACTTTTTTTTTCTTTTGTTCATCTTGACGCGGCGCCAACTAAGCCGAGGGTTTTTAGACGGTTGTCACGAAAACAATATGTCCCAAAACTGAGCTGTGGAGGGTTGCTGAATGTGATCATGACAGGCTACATATAGCTTGATCAAAGGGTTTCAATATCATGCGTGTCTCACACATGCAGCGCACAATCGCCGTCTCGTACAAGTCTATGTACATGGCTAGTGTCTAACCGAATTAATTCGCATACGAGACCTGGAATGCCCAAGCGTAATCGACTTGATCGACCTGACTCTGTGGAACATCAATCGTCAACACTCCATTCTCGTTCATGCTCCACTCGAGTCCCTGTCCAGCTGCCGTCGCCCCGTTGGTCGGCCCGAGCAGCGTGATAGTGTCTCCCTTTTGAATAGGAAGTACGACCCCGCCCGCATCAACGACAATCGAGCCATTGGTAGGCTTGTTGAACGCGACGACGCAGAACGTTTCAGGGGTCGTCAGAAATCGGTACGACCCCGTCGGGTCCTGTGACGCTTGGTACCAATAATCCTGTAACGGTCCTCTAGAATCGCGTTTCATCGCGGACGTGTACGATACATACGGTGGCGTAAACACAGTCACCAGCGTATTCGAGCCATCGGCCGGCTGCGAGGAGATTATTTTCCATCGCTGGGATGATGTCGCCTTCTGCAGTGGGTCCGATATTCAGCAAGCTGAGGAAGGAGTAAACGACCGATCAGCTAGAAACGGGTACGAGAGCTGGCTTACTAGTTTCCGTTCTTGCTCACGACATCGACCAGGGTATGGATGATGATAGTGCCATCTTTGTAGTCCGTTGCATCGGTGGCATTATTAAAACCAAAGCTGAATGGGTCCAAGCCTTCGGTCGTTTCCCATCTTCTTGTAGAGAGTGATCCGAACAGAGCATATTCGGGCGTGTCAAAGTCAGGAACCGCACCGCAACCTATAATATCAATGGTCAGAGCACAAGGATTCGAAAGTGACTCGCGGGACGAACGGTCATTCATAGTGACCTGGTACCCATTCTCCATAGCATGGTTATAGTACTGTGCCGCGAATTCCAGCGTATTGTTTGGACCGCCGATGTCACACCACTTCAAAGAGCGTCAGCACGAAATACATCAATCCTCGTACAGACATACCATGATCTCAGTGCCGTAATCAAGGGCGAGAGACAGCATGTGTGGGTATTGCAAGTCTTGGACGTAATCGGAAATATTGAGCATGCCGGTGTATGGTTCGAGCTCTGAGTAGTTGAAGGGATTGTGTGCGAGTCCTCCGGGCCATAACTCGAACCCGTATGGTGCATAGTAAGGATTAAACCTCGAGATACCCGATGCCCATTAATTGGTTGGTGCAACTGATATTGGAATTTGGAATGACCTACCACTCGGGAAGCGAATAATAGGTTCCGCGGTGAAGATTGGGTTTTTCAACTTTCGCAATCTCCATCAGCTCCTTGACGAAGTCGCGGTAGGGGTTGAGGTAAACACTACTTCGGTGCGTCGTGTTCTTCGTATCAAACAAGCCATAACCGTCATGATGTTTCTGCAGAATGCGTCAGGATGAAAGATCTCAACACCAATCCGCCACGAACTGTGACAAAGACAAAATATTTTGCTCCGGCTTTGTCAAACAAATCTAGCCAAGCGCTTGCGTTCCAGTTTGTTGCTGTAAAGTTTGCAATGAAGTCATCATGAACCACGCCCTATTCAAAAGTATTGGCTCGATCAAGCGATGACCCAATGCGGGGTTACTCACAGGTCCGTAGTTTTCCAGATGGTAATTCCAGGTGGGATTGTTCAAACCAGGAGAGTTATGCAGGGCCCAGCTGGGTATTGTTCAGAGTAAAAAAAGAAGCAATGGTGTATAACACTCACTCATACCACTCGGCGTAAGTCCATGGCGCGCCCTAAACGTCGCGTAAGAAACGTACGACTCAAAGGTCAACAAGAAGACGGTCTACATAAGCGGGAACGCTATAGATACCCCAGTGGATGCTAGTGCAAGTGAGTCGTTCATTCTCTACAGGAAATATTGTCTCCTACTCACAACATGCCATATTTTGCTTGGTTCCACTGGAACGAGAATCAATACGATCACGTGACGCTGAGGGAAATAAACCCACCCAAGTTGGTGGCTCGTGCGTGGACAGGACACTCTCATCAGCCGTCCATGTTTGTCGGAGAGGGGCAATGGGCCACCCAGATGACGTCCCGACAACGTTTCCATCGGAGTCTTTGATCTGAACAGTCGCATTCCCAATACCGTTGTTGTTCAACACAAGCACATCGAAACGTGCCTGATCCCCCGGCACGAGACGGCATACCACTCCTGGCGCCACCGTTGTCACACCTTTACCAGTCACCTCCACCTCGTATTTGGACTGAATCGACGTATTCGGGGACGATGCAAGGCTTCCCGGTAAGAGGTTTGCCAGTGTGATCGCGACTGCTTGGGCACGTTGCCCGTTGACATCCTCCCAACGCGTGCTAAATTGCACAGTGCGAATCGAGAGCTCGGGACCTGTCGGTGCAGCAGAAGGAACAATGGACGGCGTGATGGATATGGCGAAGATATGAAGCCTGTTTCGAGCGTTCGCGGTTTGTGGGAGCGTGATACTCTTTAATGAGGCACGCGAGGAAACAGATATCGAGAGCTGGAATATTTGAGATGAGTTCCAGTTCTTGGAAGCGCCATAGTCATCAAAGTGGTAGGGGCTAATTCGAAAACGTGGTCAGTTTGGCTCGAGGGAAACGAAGTGTGGGACGGGCTCACGCTCGAATATCGCCCCAGTTTATGGTCGGGTATCTCCACCAATTCTTTCCTGTCACTGAGATAGGATGTTATGGTAATTACGAAGGAGACGGTGGGGTTGAAAACCCACATAGAAGTTCTGAGACAGAGTTATCCGCATAATTGAGGTTAAACATATGATCGAATTGATCTGGTGTGAAACATGCGTTAACTGAGCTCGTTGGCACGATATACCTAGTACTAACCGTCAGTCCCATCTCCGGCATAAAGGAGATGAAGTTCATGGACATAGGTCGCCTTGGGAAGTTCTACGACTTGGCCTCGGGCAATGACATTATCATCACTTGCGCCCCATGAAGTCGGCAGGTCATACTGAAGGTAGCAGATTCAGTCCTCACGAACACTGAGGAGAAGCAGAAGACTGACCGTGACACCGTTGAAAATCCAAGGTCCTGTAGGGAGATATTCTGCTGCGTATGTTGAACCGATCTTGTTGAAACTACCAGTGGTGCCATCGATAGATGCAGCTTGGTTGTCGAGATAGCTCGATAGTAGAATTGGGGTTGAGGGAAATGGGACGAGAGAGGAAGTGGTCCCAAAGTATGCGAGCAAAGCTCCACAGAGCGCAGGGATGCTGAAGACTTTCATAGCAGCCCCCATAGACCACTCGCCTTCCGTAGGACACGCCTTCTGTAATGCCTGGACGTCCAGTGAGAATTAGACCAATCTCTCAAGCGAAGTTATCTGACCATGGTCACCGCGTGTATCTTCATTCTGACTGGCGTGCGGGGATGTGAAGGAAATAAAGTCACTCTGCAGTCGGGTGATCCGAAATTCTCCGAAATTCAGACGGTGTATCAGTGGTTCAATCCACCCATTCAGCAGCTTAGCACAGCGACGAGGCCGCCACAACGCCGAAATTCGAAACACCTGGCACCTTGGAAGAGATAAGCTCTCATTACGCCAAGGAGTCAAGGACAGACAGATAGGTTTCAATATATAGGAGCAGAAAGTACGTACGTAATGGCAAGAATTGAAGTATGTGCTCCACAGGTGACTGCCCCGTGTGCCGCAGTGCCGGTGCTCCCGGTTCGGACCCCTGATACTCCGCCTCCCTGCTACTGCCTCCGCTCCGCTGCCCTTATGTCGAAGCCATTCATGCCTGTGCTACCATCAATAGATGTTTCTTGGTTGTTGAATAGCAGGACCGGGACTGAGGGGAAGGGGATAAGAGAGGCAGAAGATACGCGACGAGAAACACCCCACCACAGAGCAAAGGGACGCTGAACACCTTCATAATAACAGCCCCTCGCGGATCACCGTGTCATCTCCAGTGAACCCGTCTTTTGTACCAGTTAGAATCCTGGTGAGAAACAGACCGATTTCTAGCGAAGTCATCTGACGATGCTCATGGCATGCATGTTTATTCTGTCTGGAATTAACGTTCAGAGCAGGAAAGAATTTCAGTCAAATGATCCAAGGAACTGGGCTTCCACGCTTTGTTCCATCAGAATTGTGTCCAAGTTTAGGGCCACCGCGATGCACCGAATGCAAGTATGAGCATCAGTGTTGTTAGGGCCACTGACGGGTATTTTGCACCTGCCACGGTCATGGCCTTCCACGGGCCCGCCCCGTGAACATGACGTACCGTATTTATGGCGTCACAGCTGCACTTTTATTTACATCCCGTTCGCGTTCCTCGTGCCGCGATCTATGTTGTGCCCCCGTGCCTCGCAGGTCGGTATATCTCACTGCGTTTCGTGTTGTGCACAGTGGCGGCACCGTGTTTGGGTCATACACTATCATACACCATGTTCTCGTTTCGTACCGACGTGCGAGGCACGCGGAACGCGATGTGAATAAAAGTGCACCTGTGACGCCCGTATGCATAATTTCACACGATCGATGCGAACATATACTACAATCTTATCTCATCAGGCCTCGCTTACTTTCATCGCGTGAAGGGCAGCCAATTATCAGCGTCCACGGCGCCTCTTTAGCTCTTCAAGCACTGGAACCAATCGTCACGATAGTTTGTGGATCGCGGCGCCTTCCGCTGCGCGAGGCAAGTCCACTGCTTTCGTCACCCCATTCTCTGAAAATGCAAAATCTCTTTCTTGTTCTGATACGTACCCAGGATCGATGGTACGACTTTCCCGATAAAATAGACCTTCGTGAAGTGCTTTATTATAAGCTGGGTCACCAACGTGATGGATGACCACATACGGTGTGATGTGAAGTATTTGAGCTATGTATATGATTGGTTACATGTCGGCGCAGCCACTTGTCCTTTTCCCATTGGACAGATTTGAATCAAACGGCCAATCGGAAATTCCACAGTCTGCTGAGACCGATCATATTCCCTGCGCGATATTTGACAGTATCGCTCATCCATCTGATTTCAATCTGTCTCTGATTCTCCAGAAAATCGGGATTTAATCATCTCAGTCAGCGAGTGACACCACGAGTCAACTTCACGTCTTCCGTAAGTGGGCCCACCTGTCAAACCCGAAAAGTTCGTGGACTTTCTGCTTCCTTTGGCGGTTGCTGCTGAGTGAGATTATCAATAACTTGCTTGGTAAGACCGCCCATTTCAACCGTTGGCATCTCGGCACACTGCTCTCCAGGTTTCATCTAGATAGTTTCAGATATTCATATGTGGATATCCACAATATATATAACGAGCCGCTCCATCCAAAATGCTCATCATCTTGACCAAGTCTCGCCTTCATCATGGTCCTCAAAATCTATGGTTTCTCCAAGTCCACCTGCACCCGCCTCGTTGCCCTGATCTGCAAAGAGAAGGAGATCCCCTACGAGCTCGTACCCATCGATCTCTCCAAGGGCGCACACAAGTCCCCCGAGTACACCAAGGTTCAGCCATTCGGCCAAGTTCCTTACATCGTGCGTTGAACCACCCGAGTTCAGTGTGTGTGTGTGACACTGACCCGTGATTACATTGCCATTACAAGGACGATGAGGGTTTCATCCTCTACGAATCTCGCGCTATCGCTCGCTATTTGATCAAAAAATACCCTAACAAGGGTACCGCTGGCCTCATTCCCACCGATCTCAAGGAGGAGGCTTTGTTCGAACAAGCGGCCTCTATCGAGGCCTTCAACTTTAGCTTCCATGCTGCTCCTCTCGTGTTTGAGAAGGTTTTCAAGCCGTATGTATATACACGCATCTGCGCGAGCATCCGATTTCTGATTTGTGTGTCAAAGGATGTCTGGTGGACAGATAGACACAGCCAAAGTCAGCGATTGCCTCGCAAGGCTTGAAGCGAAGCTCGATGTGTATGATGTTATCCTCGGCAAGCAGAAATACCTGGCTGGAAACGTACGCCTCCTCCCGATTTGATCTGCCAACCGCTCATGAGCTCCCAGAACGTGACCCTCGCTGACCTCCAACACTTGCCTTATGCAAGCATGCTCTCCGTTGCGGGGCACGATGACATAATTAACAAGAGGCCCAACGTATTGAGGTGCGGGACTTGCGGGCTGGCGATGCAATTGGTGTTGACTTGGGGTTCGATTCTAGGTGGTGGAACGAAATCTCCAACAGGCCTGCTTGGCTGGCTGTCAAGAACGGGGCTTAGAGTGGTGAAGCAGCATCATTGGCGAAATGAGGTGCATGCGTGTACATCACCTGTCTATTCTGTACTTGTATCCGATGTTCTTTTGCAAGAGGGAGACTGTACTACCTTGCTTGAACGTTTGCTGCGCTGCTACTGCGGGACCGAACGAATTAATGAGACCAACGTCTCGTGGTTATGGGCCGTCATTCTATCATTCCAAGAGATTCGGCCGGGCGCCATTCACGAGACGCAGAAAGGTGCACCAAGTACTTGTGAGGTCTTATCTTTTGGCACTTGCGTCCTTGTCCCTCACACCGTCCAAGCTTCGACACTTTATGTGGTTGTGCATAACAATTAGGAGAGCCCTGTCCTGTATGGAAGAACCATTGTCTTTCTTCGACTCTTCGGTAGGGAAGGGTTGATCTTGAATGCCTTGACGTAGGTTGTGGTGAAAATGTACACACCGAATCACTGCAAAAAGTAAAATACATTTCGAGGAATGTCACTGTCGCTTACACATGGGCGGATAAGCGCTTATCCAGCGGACGCGTCTTAGAAATGCCCCCCGGCGGTCATTTCTATGAAATCATAACGAACAACAGAAAGTGACAGTTCATTCAGAAAAGCGTCAATGTCTCTTGTCGACCTCAACATTCCCAGACTACACAATCCATCACCAAGCCATCCAACTATTAGTCTACGTGATACAGTCATCACGGGTTGCGACAAAGTCGCGTCGCATTTTCAGACTCCCGATTTATCTCCCTATCTCCCTACCACCATCATATCTCCCCCCCTCGTTCTGAGATCTTCATCACCTCGAGCTCGTCAGATGAGTGATGTTTATCTATCGAGTATTCAAGATTGCAGTCTCAATGAATTTACAGATTTGGAGAGTGGTTGTTGGATTCAATCACAGAGCGGATGCTAGCAGATTATGTAATCAGCCTCAATGTAAGTGCCGCTCTTGGCACGCCCGTGGCACCGCTATCATCTCTCCCGCAACACGCACAGGAAACTCGATGACACAAGAAAGTTTTGATTTCGAGTTTGATAGTGTGCATGCATCCAAGACCGTCGATGGTGTCTCCTCCGAACACTGCTGCAATCGAGAACGACGATTGGGGTCTCTCCGAGTTCAATCCATGACCCCCGTCTGAATCACGATCCGCACCCGCACCCACCAGGCACGTATTGGAGTCGAAGCCCACAACCCTATGGGATCTCGACGAATTCGGGTGTTCAGAGCCACAGAGGTCTCAACCCTCGCCAGCCCGTCTGCACAGGTACACCCGGTGATTTTGACTTTGGCGATTGTGAGGATGGTCTTCTCGGAGGCAATGACTCGGATGTGGACTCCGGACACGTATCTGATGTTGCTTCGTCCCCATGTCAAGTTAGCTTGTTCAATCTAATACCAACCCTCGGTCCATTTTTGCCATCACACAAAAGGACTGTATGAAATGGCACACAGCGCTGGGGGAAATGTTGTAGGAAGCGCCGCAGACAATTTTTCCTCTTAGCCAAAATGAGCAGATAAGCGCCGCGATGGGACGCTCTCCGGAGTTGACCGCCGTTGGCAGGAAATGACCCCGACTCTTGGGGGAATTTACTTTTTGCAGTGGAATGGCCTCCGCAGCTGATGAGATGAATCACAGCCAAACCCATCACATGGACCCCATCATCGCGGCCATTCCATCCTCGGACGATAGGTCAATCATCGCTGCCAAATCATCGACTTCCCACTATGGAAGTGTATGGACAACGAAGTTTACCGGGGCAGACACGACCGGATTGGCCAGTCTCGATTCCTCGAACCATCGACTGGTCCTGAGAGCCTGAGACGGACTGAAGACCTGGATGCGCCACATTTGATGCGGCTAGCGCTCTGGACCCGAATAACCATTATGATTGCATTCTACTAACTTCTCATCAATAGAGCCATTTTTTTTTCGCGCGGTGCATGACTGACCGACGCCAAAGTGTTCGACGTTCAACCCCAGGCGGTGTGCGGTGTTGATTGCCATCTCAACGACATTGCAAATTGGGGCTCTGCATCAAGGGCTGATCGCTCAACGTTAACGGGCGTGGCCTTGGCTGGGATGTGAATTGATGACCGGCTGTACGCGCTGCGTCGCGCCGTAAAGACATTGATCTGGCTAGTACGAAAACGCGTGCATAAAACGCAAGACAGCTGACATCGTGTGGTCTGATCGATTGATTTTTTTTTCCGGTTCTGGAGTGGATATCGATCTGTTATCTGCTTTTACGCCACATTTCCTAAAGCGCAGAGGTCGTGGGGTTTCGTTTGCTGCCACGGTGGTTCGTGCTCTCCTTCGTGTCCAGCGCATGAACGTTCGCTCGCCACTTGTCCGCTTTGGTACGTCCAAGACGCGTGTCTTTGCTCCGTTTTCCAACGCCGTCCTCCTTGCAGACCCATTCCACACAAAAACCTTCGCGCTCCTTTGACCAATGCCTCCACGTCGCGTTCCTCAATCTTACAACTCTCTGGGCCCACACGACGCCGCTTTCAATTCCTCGTCGACGCCCTCTTCCCCCGCCCACGTTGCTTTTCCACAGGCACGCTCAAACTCTCCCTCGGGCATCTCCCACTTCCTTTCAAAACCCTCAAGATGGTTTGGAAGGAAAACTTCGGACCCGCGCTCAATCTCCATCGCATCCGAGCCGAGGACAAGTACCAGTTCAGTCAGGCGGCCCAAAATCTCAAGACCCACAGACCCTCGTCCCATCCTCTCTTCCTTCCAGTCAGAACCCCATGCTATAGATCCTACAAAGTAAGTTTCCCCTTTCGTCCATTCCAGTTTCTCCATTTGTTGTAGTCGCGTGCAGAGTCTTATATCCGCATCAATTACGTCGCCTTTTCCACCCGTGGCTTACTGACATCATCGTACGCAGGTCCGTTGCAGAACTTGCTTTTAAACCGAAGAAGTCACTCGAATTAACTTCAGCATACCCATCTTCTTCTCAACAACCTTCTTCCGATATTGACGGTGGTCTCGGTGACCTTCGCAACATATCCCGCAAAACTTGGTCCAAGTCTGCAGATGACCTCAGAAGCTTCCCTGATCTATCTCATTCTACCGTCGATGTCTCCTTTCAGCACAGGATACAAGAGTACCGCAATAGAAGCAACAGCAGTGCCACTCTGCATCCCGCCCCTTTCCCCGGTAATCCTATTCCTGCAAGCACAACCATCCAGTCTTTTCCGTCCGCCATGGCCAGTATATCTAATACCCCTCCAGATGACTCTTTTATTGTGAACGAACCTAGTATATCCATATCCATCTCTTCTCCTACCTCGGAAGGCTTTGTTTTACCTGACGATTCGCCACCCACACCAAACGCTAGAATGCAGTCCTTCGCACCCAGGTTACCGACCAAGCTTTCTGCTTCCAAGCTCGGCCTCTCCCCAAACAGCCCTAAAAGAAAATGCTCAGGAGACTCGATGAAACCTCTTGACAGTGATAAATCTTCAGGCACTTCAATGGGCCGTGGCGTTTTCCCTTTCAGTCTTGCGGGTCCTTCTCACAAGCATTCGGTTCCCAATTTAGCTGCACAAGCTTCCGCAAACCAACCCTCTTCTTCATTGCTAGCCCCACCCACCTCTTACGACGCACCAGAAGCAGACGAAGGCGTTGTCTCGAAACGAACGTCTCAGATCACCTACAACTCTGGGTTCATCAACCGTCTCACAGACGCTGCGCCGATGATACAAGCTTACCAGAGACCCTACAGTACAGCTGCTAATTTAACATTGGCGAAGGGCTGGAAACCTTTCAAGGCCGAGCTTAAAGGGTCAAAGTTGTATTTCTATAAACCCCCAAGTGATAGAAGCGCTGCAATCAAGGAGCTGTTTCCTACCGGAGTCGTCCCGCCCAGCCTCGAAGATGAGGTGGTCGCGGAATCAGAAATCTTCGAGGATGTCATAAGATCAGGAAAAGGGAGAGAAGACGGTATGGGGTCTATCGGAAGGAAGAAGAGAGCGTATTGGGGAAGAAGGACGCATCCCGAGCTAGTGGTCAGCGAAGGCCATATCGTGAAGGGAACCTTTGAAGCACTCGTGCATGAAGCTGTGTTCGCGACAACGTTCGTCGCCGCTGCCGCGGATGAAACCTTTGAATCCACGGAGCGTTTCGCAGATGGAAGAAGTCCCGAGTGGAAGGACTTCTCCTCTGCGATCATCCTCTGTTTGCCCCCCTTGGTGGACCGGTCAAAGTTCGAGAACGAATTTACCCGCCTTTGTTCTAATTTGGTCAATGGAGCAGACGACTGTACCAAAGAGGCCGAACGCGCTAGAGTGGCTTGGATGGCCCAAGAATATGTCAGATACTATGGTACCCCATCTGACGAGTCTGGTTGGCAAGAGTTTGGATCCAGCACTATTCCCAATTTCAGCATTAATCCTCTCTCGATCAATGGTGGTGTGCCCAAGTCTGTTTCTACCCAGGCGATCTATACACCGTCTCCGAACCCGAACTTGGAAACCCCGCAGATAGATGGTACGAGTTCCGTTTCTCCGAATCTCGGGACATTCTCGCCAAGACCTCAAGATGGCAAGATGGCTTCTTTAATGGAAGCGCTGGGAACACCGGGCGTTCCGCCCACTTCTCCAGGAAAGGCGCTCAATCCTCGACAGCAGCGCCCGCAGATTCCATTCACCGACGCAGTGGAACGACCGCCGAGAATTTGGGCGATGCTCGCACAAGATGGTTTCTCTCGCGAGGTCCTTTCGCTGCTCGATCCTCACCTGATTGCTTTCAGTCTCCAAACGTTCCATCGCCGTGTGTTCCAGGATCTTCCTGACAATCTGACAGTTGACCATGTCCTCGGAGCGGATCCTTCTCCTGGCGCTTCCGACGATGAGGTCCATGCGGAATTACCCCATTCGACCATGTTCTTTGGCAGCGATGATCATCCCCACTGGCTGACGAGATTGCTTTTGATACAAATCCTTGGTTCAGATTCATCCAATGCTAACAATTCACACTTTGACCGAACGTCTCGTACGCATTCACGCTCCGAGGTCATCTCGATTTGGGCAAGGGTCGGAGAGCTCTGCCGTATTGCCGGAGATGAGTGCTCCTGGAAAGCGATATTCGTTGCGTTGTGCTCCCGTCCTGTAGCGAGGCTGACAAAAGCTTGGAGACGTGCTGATAGACAGAGTGTCATCGCTGTCGAATCATGGATTTATCCCGAGAACGACGGGCATGTGGCCACTGCGAGAGAGCCAATGGTGACTGCGTGGGGAGGAGACACGAAGGAACAGATGCGCTACGAATTGGAACGTGCGCGAAACGAGGTAGACGAATATTGGGCCACTGAGCCGCTTCTGAAGGCCAAGAACATATTCGAGGGTCTCAGGACTCGCTTTGCGCTTTGTTCCAGGACACCCGTCGAGACTGCTTCGCTTCTTCCGGACGTTGGCAAGCTGATTTCGCTTTGGGAGGACATGTCTGAAGGGAAAGGGGTGCAGAATGCGTTTACTCTGAAATTTCAGCGGTACGTTCCATCAAGTAGGGGCTTAGAGATGGGCATTGATGTCGGTGCTAGCGTCGACCAGTTTATGTCCCTTTCCTTGGCTGCTGAGCCGCGGAGGAAAGGACTGTTCGAGCCTTTTTTCTGGAGTCAGTCGAATGCACTTCCTCACACACACTGCCATCCTCTGGTTCCCCTTCTCTTTGTCGAACCTTTGCCTATTGCCTCGCTTATTGATCGGGCTCAGGTGTGGAGAGGTCGTCTTGAGAGCGGGCCGACGAAACTCAGCGTGGAAGAGCTCCAACAACTTCGCAACATCGACACCTCTTTGCGTTCGTTCAGAAAAAATGATGCTTCAGCAAGTAAAGATAAATTGCTCAAAATCGGGGATGTCGATCTAGGAGGGACCGCCATTCCTGTGTATGACGGAGAGCTGCTTCTCATAGCACGACCAGACAAAGATTCGGGCTCAGCTTCGCGACCCGCATCACGCGCTCCGTCTCGCCCCCCCAGCTCGGCGATCGAGACGTCAGGCAGCGATAGAACGGTGGTTCGTACGCCGTCCATCCGGGTGAAACCGAGTTCTTCCCAGGGACTGGAGCGTAAGAGTAGCGTGCAGCGAAGGAACTCTCTGCCTGCTATATCCCAACGTGCTAACCATCCTGTCATGACGGAGGTCTCTACCGAACGGCCCATCCGAGTACTCGTGCAAGCCGGGACTCTGGATAGGCTGGTGAACGTGCTCATTCACGGTCTCAAAGGCGTTTCAGTTGCAGTGGCGGATGATAACGGGGAAACATCATTGCGAGATGGGAACACCAGGGATTTGGTCGTCGATCACTCCGAGTTTGCGCGGGTGTGGTGGAATGTGTTCCGCAGCTTCGTGACACCAATCGTATTTTTCGAGGTGAGCCTTGAGCCTGAGGTTTTCTTTGATGCTTTTTTCGAGTGTGGCTCACGAGATGTAGCTTTTGCGCAAACGCTTCGTAGGGAGTCGGCCCTCTAGCAACACTTCTACGAACGCGCCGATCCACGTTGTACAGTACCGTTCTGAAATCTTTGGGGCTGTAAAGGAGTGGATTACCACCGGTGGGGGTGCGCAGGACTGTCTAGATGAGGTTCAGCTCTACGAGCTGGTCAGAGCCTTTTTGGAAGCACCGTTGGATCGTTCGGTGCCCGATTGTTCTCCACCCGACGATGACGCTGAACTTGCCCGAGCCTGGGATGAATTGGAGGTAACGAGGAAGGACACGTTATCGACGTTTATATCCCACACCTTGCATCCACCGGCGCTCGTCACCGCTGTCCCTCGGTTGATAGGGACAGTCTCGGAAATTCGAAGTTTCGGGAATCAAGCACCAGATCTCGATCGGGTTAGTGCTGAAGATTTGGTGGAGAACTTGGACGCTATGGGTTATGCTGCATTCAGCAATGTCTCGGAAGAAGTACGTATCTCGCGTTGGTGTGACTGGTTCTCTTCTATTGACGCCTGTATCACAGGATTTGTTTACCACTGTAGATTTGCTTGAAGTACAAAGCACCGACCGGACAGGCTGGTTCTCTGGGCGGGATACCAGCTTCTTGGATGACGTCGACATTCAGACGATGTACTCCCACCTCATGGAGGTCCAACCATCGTCGATGATAAGCGACTCTCAGGATTCCGTTTACCGTCTTCTTCCGCCAAGTATCCGGAGCTGTATACGCGCATACAACATCCTCCGCAAATGGATCATCTCGAAACTCGTGGCGCCAAAACTGGGCGTTCGGAACCGGCACGCTCGCATGGACTTGTGTTTACGAGCCATCGAGATCGCACGTATGCGCAGTCTCGAGGGAAGTGGTAGTTCTGTCGAACCCCACGAACGACCTGTTGTACGATCGTTTGTCGAAGCCGTCCTCACTGCCGCCATCCTTAGCCCCGAGAGTCGGATGCATCAGCGACCATGGCACACGGTGGCCAATGCCCGTGGTGTCCCATTTGATAGCCTCGGCCTTCTGCTGTCACGACCGACGGTTCCGAAGAAGTTGTATGGAGATCCGCTGATCGTCGATATTAGTTGGCTTCTGGAACGTATGCTCGAGGTCCTCAGTATACCGAATGCCGTAGCGATATCATTGGAGGATCCGCAATCCATCATAAATTTGGATAAGCGCAGGTTAGGATTTATTTTATTTTTGCGGGGGTCTATGCAGTGTACTGATGTCTTCTCAAGACACCTGTGCGACGTCATACTCAATACGCCGACATTGCTCAGCATGCGTGGTCGTTCCAAGGAAGATGTCGACCGACGGGATTTTGAGCGCCTGAACAACATCGACAAGGAAGTGGGCGTTCTCCACTTTGATCTTCGCGGCATCAAGGAGGAAGCACAGCGAGAAGCCCTTCAAGCCCAAATTAGTGGTTCTGCTTCCGCAAAAAAAGTCATCCGGCCTTTCCAACGCCTTGTTTCGCTCCAGCACGAAAAGAACAAACGAGACAAGTATTTGTACGATCGGCTCAGCAAAGACAAGAAGCAGGAGCAGTTGAGGATGGAACGGCGGGACGAATACCTGAACAAGGTAATGCGGCCCCGAAAGCCAATGACTCAAGCCCAGAAGCAGCATCGTCTGAAGAAGAGCTACTCGTCTGCGTTCTTCCATTTGATGCGACCCATTTCGAGTGCGTTTACGGACCATACGTTGATTACGAAAAAGTCGCCTGCGGAGCTGGATTTCACGCCGTCTGGGAAGCCGTCGCTGGTGCTCTCCGTCGTGGGTGCCAAAGTGGCGCACTTCATCAACAATGAAAGGTCGTACATGTTTCAGCTGGATACGGAAGAGGGAGAACAGTACTTGCTGCAGGCATTTTCGAGGCAGGAGATGACGAAATGGATAGATACGATCACGAATGTGTCCAAGGTTGCTGCGAAGCGGCGTCTGACGTACCTCGGTAACTCTCCCAAGCCCCAGTTGTCTGACCATATCATCGATCCTGTCGGAGTACCATCGGCATCCCGGGATCCTACCGCTGGTGGGTGTTACTTTGAATCTTGCGACCCAAAATGACGGTACTGACGAGACGCTACCTAGTCTTTGGTGTGGAATTGACGTTCTTGCTTGAACGTGAAGCAAATGGGGCAGAAGTCCTGCCTGGCACGATCCCTTTTGTGATTGCGAACTGTCTGACCGAAGTAGAGACCCGTGGGTTGAGCGAAGTCGGAATTTGTGAGTCCGTCTTGTCGTCGTGGAGGCAACTGCCCTTGACGTCGATGTGCCCTAGATCGTATTGCAGGAGCTACTTCTGAGATAAATGCTCTCCGTGACGCGTTCAACAGGGGTGAAACGCCCATTACTGAGAGCACGGATGTCTATGCGATCGGTGACTTGATCAAGTCGTGGTTTAGGCTTTTGCCAGAACCCGTTTTTCTTTCGTCGGCGTACGATGCTATCATCGAAGCTATCAGTACGTCGATTTCTTTTTGCCTTGTATCCGTCTGATTCCCCTGTGGCATTACAGAGGTGGAAAATCCGCATGCACGGTTGTCGAGCATTCGAAATGTCGTTCATGCGCTACCACGCGCCAACTTTGATTTACTGAAGCGCGTCACTGAGCATCTTGACAAGTGCGTTTTTTTTTGGCAAGAAAACGTTTTCATCTCATCGTTGCGTTCAGAGTTACCGACTTTGAAGAACAGAATCACATGACCGCAGAAGCGCTCGCCATCGTGTTCAGTCCGAACCTGCTGCGAGCACCCCAAAACGACTTTGCTCTTATCCTCGCCAATATGGGACATACGCACAAACTTGTCAAGGCCCTCATCACTCACGTGCGTTGTTGGATCAAGGGATGCGAGCGTGACACTGACTTGAAACGTAGTTCCATGTCATATTTGACGAAGATTACGAGGCAGAAAATGATGTAGAAGAGGATGATATGGAAGCGCCGATCCTGGAAGAAGAAGAGGAAGAGGTAGACATTCCTCCATCCCAGTCGACGCATACTGGGGATGAAGAACGATAAGACCGACGATGGTGCTTCAAGTTGTACATGGCTCATTGGGAGGGCGTTTTTCTACATTGGTGGACACTCGGGTTGTGTTACTTTTCCGGCACTCTTCGTTTCGGTCTCGCTCTCTCCCTGTTTTTTTTTTCTGTCAGTCTGCGGCATATTTATCATGGACATGTACAATTTCCCAACACACGGCACTCCCCTCTCTCGATTATCTCGCCTCCACTCTTTCTTTTTCTGTCATTAATGTTGGTCTCATCATCAAGTTGTCGGAATTGCCACAAAATTTATTATTGTACTGCAGTCTAGCTAAATTTGCCCCCATCAAGCGAACATGATACCGGTCTAGTCGTCATCGTCCCAGTTACCTGCTTGCTGAGGTACTTTTGGTCCGCCAGCAGGCTTGCTCATGATGATGCTGTCCACGTTCAGCACTGAGACTGCAGCTTCTGTCCCAAGTTTTATAGCCCATGATTTGGCAGCTAGGGAATCGAGGATCTTGTAATCGGTGGCTATCAGCGTGCCGTCCCGCTCAGCCTGGCGTCTCGTGATGAGCAATGGGTGACAATCGAATCAAGTGAGACGAGTACCTCGACGTCGACACCCCAGGCCTCTCCGCCCTTTTGCTCATGCTTTGCCCACAGTCGACTGAGCACTTCGTTACCCTCTGCACCACCGAGCGCATTTTCTGCAAGCGTTCTCGGGACGACCTCGAGCGCGGCGGTATACCGCTTCACAGCATGCTGAGCGAGGCCCTTGAGCCCACTTCCATACGCGTCTACTCGTTTTCCGAGTTCGAGTTCGGTGGCACCCGCGCCAGGGACGAGTCTCGGGTCTTTGAGCAACGACTTGATGACGTTGACGCCGTCGTCGATCGCCCGTTCCAGGTCGTCCAAATGGTTGGCCGTCGCGCCTCTCAAAACGATGGTCGCCGTCCGCGTCTTTTCTGTCCTTGGATCGTACCCTGCCTCATCCTCTCTCAGTTGTCTGAGCACGGTGACGCGGTCTCCACCGATTTCTGTCGTCTCGAAGACGTCGACGTAGCCGGCTTCTTCCGGGGTAGGCGCGCCGATTCTGGCGAGGGGGGTGGCGTTGACGACGCGGCTTACTCTGCGGAGGTCGAATTTGGAGAGGACTTTGAGGACGGCGATGTTGAATCTGTTGAGATAGTGGAGGGCGAGTTCGCCGACGGAGGATCCGGCGATGATGATCTTGACGCCCGAATCAGCGATCTCTTTGAAGATCTGGTATATTCAAGAGATGAGTATATGCAGTTGAGAGATGGTACAGAAGAAACACGGTGGACCTTTTCCATGTATTTCTCCTCTCCTCGGGTAAAGTTGAGCATTTCGTCTGCGCTTTTGATGAGGACGGTGCCCTTGGTTTCTGTTTGGGAAATGTCGAGTGCGGAAGTGAAGACGGCGACTTTGGCTTTGGTGACTTTTTTGATGATGCCCTCTGGTTCCCGACCGAATACCATGCCTTGTACTACACGGCTGCCGGAGAGGCTTCCTCCCATGATTTTGACGACGCGTACGTTATCCACGTTGAAGTTTTTTGGGTTGTTTGGCATGACGGCCAGTGCAGCATCTGCGACGAGTGCGGACAGGGTGTCTTCGAATCCGTATTGTTTTGATGCGATGGCAGGCTTGAGTGCCTCTGCGAGTGAAGATTGCGTGAACGGAGAGGGGAGGCTGGATGTTGATAGATCTCGAAGGTTGTCAGCTGCGTTCGATCACGCGTCAGTGGGACAGGGACGCACTCTCCAGCTCGGCGAGGGCTTTCGTGCATGCGAGTTCGTATCCTTTGACGATTTCGCTTGGATGTAGACCCATGATGAGGAGGTGTTCTGCCTTCTTGAGCAGTTCGCCCGCAAAGATGATCACGGTATTGGTTGCGTCGCCCATCTGGGGTATGGTCAGGGAGGGTGTGGTTTGGCACGAAGCACGGATTAGACGGACCTCGGATTCCTGGGCTTGGGATGCCATGACGAGCAGTTTTGCAGCTGGATGTACGATTTCGACCTCTTTGATGATGGTTGCAGCGTCGGACGTGACGAACAATCGACCGAGGTGATTGATCAGGAGTTTATTACGACCTTTTTTTCATATATCGGGATTTAGTGGAACGAACGAGGGCGACGACTGGCATGCGACGCACCATTTGGCCCGAAACTGGTCCGTACGAGATCTGATAGCTCCGAGACGGCCTGGATGTTGCGCAGAACAGCATCCTCGAGCCCTTGCAGATGCTAGAAAAAGCGAGAGGCGTCGATCGGTCAGTTGGTGCAGCGATCTGTGTGCGTAGATCGGGGCCATCGTACCTTGTAGCCTTCCTTGAAGAGCTGGACGTTGTTGGCTTTTGGGACTTTGAGCGACATGGTCGACGTGGACGACGTGGACCCGACTTTGAGTGATCGGCCCCGCGAGGGAGTTCAGTTGGACTCCGCGAAACTCGCACCCTGTTCGTCGCCACCACCTCGGTCACTGTCATAGATCTGGTTTTTGGCGAGGAAAACACTGAGGAAAGTCTTCGGGGAACCTCTGGTTGTCTCGACGGATCCATGGTCCTCAAAATACTCGGGGCGGTGGTCAATACCTTGTTACCCTCATCGTATTATGTGCATGCCTTCGTATCCATTCTTGCGATCGTCGTCGTTCACGCCTTTGCACAAGGACGTACAACAGACCGGGAGCGCGACATGCATGCGCGTGTAGTCCTCGTTACTGTGAGTCGTCTCGTTCACCTTTCCTCCCAGTGTAGTCTTCTCATGCTCGTCTTACCAGGGCGGTTTCACCCCACTCGGGTTGACACTAATCCAAAATTTGGCCCAACGAGGCGCACATGTCATCGCTCTATCACCCAAACCGATCGACCACCCCGAAGTGGAGGTTCTCATCGAGCTCCTGCGCTCCACGACCAAGAACGACGACATTTACGCAGAAGAGTGTGACCTATCTTCGTCAGCTTCCGTCCGCTCGTTCTGTACTGGGTTCATCACGGGAAAGGAAACCCGTTTGGACGCGGTCGTCTTTGCACACGAATACCAACCAATAGGCTCACTGCTGGCTTCTGACGACCCCACAGAGCTCGCAAAACGTCGACGAGCGTCCTCGTTGGCTACATTTTTGATGATCACGTTGCTACTCCCCGTCCTGCTCGTCGCCCCGATCGAACGTGATATCCGCATTATCAACGTCGTCAACCCCTTCTATGCAGCTGCAGCCATGACGTACTCAATAACAGACGTGCTTCCGCCAACTGCTCCGCAGTTCAAACAGGAAGGTCGGAGGTCTCTCGAAACGGTCATCTTCATGCGCCATCTACAGCGTGTGTTGGATGCCCTTCCATCTGGTGGCCAGGTGCCTAAAACAGACGAGACGACTGTCCGTGTAGTGAGCGAGAAGGTTCAAAAGTCAAACATAGTCGCTGTTTCTGTCTGTCCCGGAATTAGTCGCGCAGACACCATTGCCACCCTTCTGAAGGCGAATGGCACTCAGGCGCGTCGATCGATCCTCGGGACAGTCATGTAAGTTGCTCCTGGCTTGTCCTCCCCCCATTCCTGACAGTTTACCCTAGCTATTTCACCACGCAGCCACTCCTGAGACTGTTGACCAAATCGCAGATGGCTACGGTTCAGTCGATACTGCACGTGCTCTTCCTTCCGACCCCATTCAAGAGCTCGCAAGTTCCCGCTATTCCGACTTCCACCGAGAATGCACCAGAGGAGGTTTTGAAGGCGGGAGCTTTGTACCGAGAATGTGCAGTAGTTCATGTACGAATACCCACACCCGACGGGACGCCTTCGGGAAGTGAAGACCAGAAGGACGGATCGATGCCAGACGATAGAGAGCTGGGCGGCGTGCACCTCGGTCAATCCGTTTGGGAGTCTTTCGAAGTTGCGCTGAAAGAGTGGGAGAAGACCGTCCCTGCGTCTGACAAGGAAGCTTCTGGCGATGATACCCCTTCGATGGATACCCCCCCCACCAGCTCTTAGTGTGACTCATCTCCGAAACGTTGCCGACAGTATATACTGATTAGCTCGACAGATTCCATAGGCTGACCATGGACTTCACGGACACTCATACGATCCATTGCTATATATCGCTTTCTGTTGTCAAGTGACATCGTCGTGGATTACGACAGATAATTTATCGATCAACAAAAAGTAAACCATAGGTAAATATAATAAGGTGATACCATAGGTAAAAGCATCGTTCTTCATCTATGAAGACCCGCGATTGGTCTGGCAGGAAGAATCATGCTGCATCTCGCTCCAGAGCGTCAGCTATCAATTCAAGTGCTACCTTGGGCTTCAGGAGTGTCGTAGCCTTGAATTCGACCACGTCTCCCCGCACTACTTTCTCTGACCTCTGCAGACCTAGTGCGGTCGTGCACAGTATATCTTTCCCTTCCAAGTCGTCCCCGTGTGTCTCGAAGTTGTCCATGGTAGCACTGTCGAACTTCTCGTCCGAAGTCACGTTGACGGGCCACAAGTCGGCCGACGTCACCTCCTCACCCATCGCCTTGTTCAACCGCGACGCCATCTTGACGATGTTGGAGATGCGTTCACCAAACTTTTGCGTGAATATGCGATAGGTTTCTTCGTAGCTCTTGGTGCATCCCGCGGCGACGACGATGATGACGAGTGTGTCGGAGATGTGAGCGACCATCGTCGCGTGGAGGTCACCTTCCTGCAGGGCTACCTTTTGTGCATGTGCACGTGTCAAGGCACGCCAGCGGCCGCCCACTGCCTGCGTTTCTATGGAGTCGTCAGAGTAAGTAATGCGTTGAAGAGATGAGATCCACCTGTTTCACGGATGTCGTTGTAGATTTCTGCAAGCGGCTGCTCGGCTTGCAGACCGTCAAAGTCCCAGGTCATGCTAATCCAGCGCGAAAACTCGACTGTTGCGCCCTGCAGTGCGATTTGCACGAGGAGCGGGTCCTCGCTATGCGACACAACACTGAGCAGATGTGTCAGGTTGGGACCCATGAGCTCGCCCATCTTGGTGCTGGCCTCCTTTATCTCGTCTGCATATGCGAGTTGGCGTGCAAAGTCAAAGGAATCAGAGATGAAGGCGGAGGTCTGGAGAATCTCGGTGTTGAGAGCGTCGACGAGGGCAATGACCTCAGCACCGGAGAGCGTGTCGGTTTTCGTGAGGTAGACCTGAGCGGTTTTCAATTCGCGGGTGCGAGCCTCGAGGAGAGTGGTGAGTTCGTCATGCCTCGTCTGCGAGTGCTGGAGCTCGTTGCGGAGGTTCTTGAGCTCGACGTCCCTGCTCTCCAGCTGGCGTCTGAGGCCGCCGAGCTCGCCCGTCAGTCGCTGGTTCTGCACAAGAGCCTTGCCCTTTTCATCCTCCTCTCGACGCAGGGCCTGTTGCGTCGCTGCCCTGTCCTCCTTCTCTCTCTTGAGCGACTGCGCGAGGGTCGTGGACTCGTCGACGGCTCGCTGGTGGGATGCCCTGAGCTGGGCGACCTGCTCTCTTAGCTTTCGGTTTTCTTCCGCAGCCTCCTTGGCCGACTCCTCGAGCTCCCTCACCCTCTCCTCCCGGGCTCTGTCCCTCTCCTCCTCGTCCTTCGACCTCCCGCCTGCGAGGAAGAAGTCCCTGATGCGTTGCAGTAAGGTGACGGGCATGAAGCGCCAGAAGACCCAAGGTAGACCCGCAAATGCGATAGGAAAGACCCAGTATCTGGATGGCGTGAACGCAAAAGTCGACAAGTTCATGGCGTTTCCTCGCTCGTCCAGGCTCGCAACGAAGTGGTACTAGCGATTGTCGGCCATTTGAAGGCGCTTCGACTGTTTGGTGCGACCATGTGGCCGGGGTGCTACAGAGGCGTGTGTTTGATAGGCCTCGTGTGCGACTCCGGCTGGGACTTCCTCCACTGGGAACGGGCTTCGTCAAACACGCCGTGTCGGCGTTGTCCTGGGGAGTTCGGGATCGAGTTGCCTCGCGTACTTCATTTCGTCGTCCTCTCGCGTCAATCACCGTGCTGCGACATGATCGAGGGCAGTCCCCAACGTGCGCTGAGCTCAGATAAAAGGCCGTCGTGGGACGTGGCCCACTCTGCATCCACCCGAGTCATCTTGGGCGCATTGTCCGTCTCATAGCGACGCCAGCGAGCAAGATTACATCACTATCCCCCGTGCTCATCATCCAATTCTTCGAGCGATGCTCTCCCGAAAACCCTACCGAGGCCGTTCACGTGGGCTCGTTGTCGCGTTCGACGTGGGTACAACGTACAGCGGTGTGTCATATGCTATTCTCGATCCCGGCGAAGTTCCAAAGATACAAGGCGTGACGAGGTTCGTCTTCCTAGCATCACGTTTGCGCATGACGCGAGTGACTGAGGTTATGCGTAAAGATATCCGGCGCAGGAGCATGTAGGCGGTGATTGCAAGATACCGTCCATCGTGTATTACGACCAGCATGGCACTCCTCGTGCCTTTGGTGCGGAGGCGTTGCAGGATCATATCATCGAGCGAGCCGAGGACGAGCAATGGGTCAAGCTCGAGTGGTACGTATTCCATTCCTATGACTTGACGCGATAGGTTTGACAACGTGTCTAGGTGGAAGCTACACCTGCGCGCGAAACATCTAGCTGCTTCCCACATCGGCGACGACGACCTGCCTCCTATTCCGCTTGGAAAATCGGCTGTCGACGTCCTGGCGGATTTCATGCGTTACTTGTTCCATTGCACGCAAAAGTACATCGAAGACTCGCATGGCATCAACCTCTGGAAGTCGGTGGAGAGCCACATCCAGTACGTGCTCACCCATCCGAACGGATGGGAGGGACCACAACAGAAACAGATTCGACGCGCTGCCACGCTGGCGGGTCTCGTTTCGAGTTCGCCCGAAAGCCAGGATCGAGTCCACTTGCTGACGGAAGGAGAAGCGAGCTTGCACTTTTGCGTATCGCACATCCTGGCGTCCGAGACGCTGTCGAAGATGCCTATCATTTCTCCTGAACACTCCGGACAAGAAGAAGAGCAGCCGCGTCAGCAGGGCATTGTCATTATTGATGCTGGAGGAGGAACGATCGATTTGAGCGCGTATTCGACGAGGTTGTCCCCGGCATCGTTCGAAGAGATTGCACCTGCTGAATGTGAGTACGCAGACGTGGCAGTCGTAGCGTCTAATCTAACAATCCTCAGGTCGTTTACAAGGATCCGTGTTGGTCACGCGCAGGGCTGCCGCCCTGCTCAGAAGTAGGTTCCAAGACAAGTTTGCTGGTATGCTGACGCTCACGACATTCACAGGGAGACTGGATGGTTCAAAGTACTGTAATTCAGAAATATTGAAACAGATGACGGAGATTTTTGACAAGACGACCAAACTTCGTCTCCGCAACGCTGAGGACCCCCAATACATAAAGTTTGGTACCGTCCGCGACAAAGATCCACAGTATGATATTCGTTCAGGCCAGCTTCGGCTCTCTGGGTAAATTCGCTTTCTCTATTAGGGCCGGACGCTGATGTCACTCTAGAAAGGTCGTCGCAGACCTTTTCGAACCATCTATCAGAGAGATCATTGATGCTTTCAGGAAGCAACAACAAGCATCTTCGATCCCCATCACTGTAAGATAAACTTTGTGGCTTAGCCCGCTCTCCTTTGACCCTGGTCAAGTCTGTCTTCCTGGTAGGGGGCTTTGCCGCAAGCGAGTGGTTGTTTTCAAGCCTCCGAAAATATTTCGAACCCCTGAACATCAGCCTCTGCCGACCTGATAGTCATGTGTACGTTCTCTAAGACGATCATAGACGACGGGCTCACCTTGGCATCAGGAACAAAGCTGTGGCGGATGGTGCAATATCCTATCACATCGACCATCTTGTCTCTTCCAGGGTTGCAAAGTTAACCTACGGTACCGACTGCAGCGTACCGTACAACCCGTCAGACAGTGAACATCGTGCGAAACAGAAAAGCATCTACCGCGGGCCATCTGGGCAGCTGGCCCTTCCGAATGCCTTTGCTTCTATCCTGATGAGGGTAAGCTGACGGAATAGAAGTGTCGCTACTCCTCGTGCTAACGCGAGATATGCAAGGGCACACGTGTTGCCGAGGAGCAAGAATTCCAAGAGACCTTCGCCGTTCGTCGGTCTTCCCAAGTGGCATGTAACTCCCTGGATGTTGCCATAACATCCTATAGGGGACCCCTGGACCAGCCGATATGGACGGACAGCGAACGAGGTACGTGGCCTACGCAGCTCGTTCACGTTGTCTGACCGGGCATGTCACAGACCAATTCTCGACGCTGTGCACTGTGCGTGCGGATACTACCAAGTTGGCCAAGTCACTTTCGCCGAGAAGATCCGCCGAAGGATCGTTGTACTACGCGTTGGAAATCAAAGTTATATTGTTGTTCGGACTGACGGAGCTCAGTGCGCAGGTGAGCTGGATGGAAAACGTGAGTTTTTTTTTTCTTTCTATGAATCCCGGAAGCCTTGACTCACTTCTACGGTCATACAAGGGGGTCGAAGTCCGGTAAGTTTATAGTCGAGTGGTATCTAGTTTGAATACGGCTGACGAGAGTACGCAAAAGAACCCCGGCAGTGGTGGTGTACGATGACACTGCGTGATGGAGTTTTCGATTGGGATGTAAATTGCTCGCCTGCCGATGTTGTAATAGTAGCCTATCGAGAGTGGCGCCCCTGCAAGTACTTCACCGAGTCCGATCGGGCTGCGGCCGTGAATATCATCATAGTACTGCAGAGCCGCGAAGCCCCCATTCCGATTCCGAGAAAGTTTGAAGGGTCGGTGTTGTGTCAGACATGCCCAAGCGTTGAAGGGTGATACTTGTGTAGGATCAAGTAGTGCATGGATGGTACCGGGGCCCGGGAGTCGGCGTAGCAGTCGCACTTCCGAGGTTCCGAACTTGTGGCAGAGCCGCAACAAAACGGGAATGACAAAGTTTCTCACCCTTCTTGCTAACATCCGCATGCACTGGCCATCAGGTGGCAGCCTAAGCGAGGCGAGGCATGAGCCTCGCACAGGATTTAGTTTGTCAATGCACCTTTCTCCCAGAAGGCTACAAGCATGGACTGACTTTCGTCCGAAAACACTCTGGGAAGCGCGACGGCCCGTTTGGGGTTGGGGTCGATAATACGCGCGTTTTCAAACTTTTAGAGAAGGTGATTCGTTGAAGACGAGCGAGAACTGAGAACTGAACGCCGAACAGTGAACCGACTCGGATCTCTACCAATCTCCCAAACATAGCCGCTTAATGTGGCTTGAATCATACGCCATCATATCCTGAAATGCTGGTAGAGTGTGTTCTCCACGTTACGCCTGTTGACCGCCGTGACGGTTGCTCCATTGATACTATCACGCATGGGGAACGTGGAAAAGTGCCTCGCGAAGGCTACGCACATCAATTAGTAAGTGGTCTGTGATACATGCAGACACGAGATCGTGATCGCCGTGCGCGGCATTTGGGCTAAAGCACATTAACAGTACACGTTACAGGGTGCAATCACGGTGAGTATACTCCTCACTCTTATCTCTAGGGCCGCCGAACT
>JBBPRS010000167.1:0-47008 GCA_038093155.1 Boletus huronensis | reverse complement strand
ATAAAGGAGAACACATTGCCAATCTGTGCCACTGTCTGTCAGTGCCTGTTACCGGCGCAATGCAACCTCGAGTCTTACTTACCAATTCGTTGTCATTCAGGCCCATCTTACTTCCTGCGTCCTCAGAGGCCCGAACCAAAAGTGTAAAGAGATCCCTCGCTCGCTTCGTTGCAGCGTCCTCGCCTTCTGATCGGATAGTCTCTCGCGTGGTGGTAACAAGGGAATCCATGAACCCACGCGTAGTGTCGTATGCGTGACGAGTGCGTCTCACCCTATTGCAAGTGTCGAAATTCAAAGTTCAGTGTTTTCCGCTTGATTGACAAAAACAAGACCTGCACTGACCATGCAAACGGCAATCTCCAAGCCCATGCAGGGGCAGCGATTGCAAATGTATTTGTATTCGTAACAATCTTTATGCATTCTTGTATGCTCATTTCACCTTGGTGAGCAGGGGGGTTTGCCCATGTGAATGGAAAGCCGAAGCCAACCGATGCAAATATGATCAGTGTAAACTGTTATAAATTGGTGGCATAAATGATCATCCTCGAGGTAGAGTCTCAGCCAAGAAGGCTCGCCTTGAATGTGAGCACATTCATACTGGGAACCTCAACAACATCTTTCGTGGTCCATCCCTCAGTAGAGGCCATCTCCGCGTATAGCTTGCGCGAGGCATCCCAAACAAAGGCATACCTTGGCTGGATTAGCCATATAATGAATGCTCGATAATCCAACCACCTACGTCTCGTTGTTAAACGCAGGGCTAGCGATCTTCCTGTGTTTTCTCCACAATTCGCCCTCTGTAGAAATGATGTTCGGACCCCAGAACCTGCATAATACAAGGTAGGAACATTTCCCACGGATGGGTATACCTCTGCAAACTCACAGAAAGAAGCGGCCCAAGTGATCTGCCTTTCCAAAGGCACCGGATCTATGTCCTGCGACGACAATTTGCTTCCCGACTTCCAAGGAGCGCGTGTATATTGTTGGAGAACCATTTATGAAGGGGACAATAGAGACGGTGTCACGACCATAGCGATGGTAAACTAAATGGAGGTGAGTATAAGGCTTCAGAGAAGAGATATACATACTGTTCTTGGTTTTTCTCCAGGTCCAGGTGAACGACAACCCTGCAGCAGAAGATGAGGAACGAGAGGACACGCCGTGGGAAGGACCAACCTGGGTTCCACCATGTCTCTGGTAGGATCACACCTAAGATGGAAAATGGCTCAAAGGGAATGCGCAAACCGGGAAGGTAGTCGACGGCCTGTCATTGTGTCAATATAAGGATTTGGGATCGGTGTTGCGACAGACCTTGAGAGCACGGATGAGCTTGAAAACGCCGGAGACAACGAGGACAGGAGCAAGAGTAGCGACGGCAGTGGACCAGGAGAGGTCTAGGGGGGGATCAGGGGGATGACAAACCCTAGCTAATATAACGTCTCACTACTCAATATCGACGTGTTCGAGATCATCATCGTCAGTGGCTTGCGACGTGTGAAATCCAGGCAAGACTCATATATATAAGGGCTATTAATAAAGATCAACCGATATAATTTATATTTAAATTATCAACATCATAAGAGTAACGACCTGTTGCCAAAGCTGAGCTGTCTCTCCTCCGTCGATTCACAACACGACTTACTCTCCATTCATGCTTGAGGAATATCGCTTGGTATAGGAGGCATCGGTGTCGTGCTCGCGATGACCAGGCCTGACAGTCTCCACTCATCAGCCAACCCATCATGGATACACCATGAGGTCACTCACTCCAACTCTTGGGGTTAACCTCCTCGTGTATCCGGTTCTTCAATAACGCACCAACCGGCGACACGTTGCTGACGGTTGTCGTCGCAGGAATGGCAGCACAGAAGCCAAGGGATGCGAAGGCGCACAAGAAAATATACGTGGAGATGATAGAGCAGTGCATTGTGGTGAGATTATGTTCTGTGTGTCGAGCAGTAACGTATAGGTGTCGTGTTTACTATGGGAACCCACGTCCACCCTAGACGCCTTTTATCTACCCCGATCTTTTGTTTGTTCCAGGCAGTTGGCCGTTCGCATCACCTGTGCACGCCATCTATAAATGACGCTCCGTTCACTGCTGTCCTGCACACTACAACCCCTTGAATTACCCAGTTCGGGTCACATATCCTCGGCCAAGTCTCACACGGACAATGAAACCATGCGGCTGGTAAATGGCGTTCAAAAACTGACTAATGGCACTCTGCTTTGCACTGCTATCGGATGGCAATGGTGCGATGCTCATATCACCGTGGTGACCGCCGTATACCTGCATCGCAAATTCTAGTTCTGTTCTCAGCTGCTTTTTCTCGGCCTCCTGGGTGTCCTGAGACGAGCATGAATCCGTTGCGGACTTTGATGAAATAGCTCCCCCATGCGAATAGCCTAGTTGATGATTGGAATAAAGCCTGGAACGTGGCACTGTCGTAGCAAGGCTAGACCATGAACATAACCTGCTGGTTCATGTTAACGTTGCCTGAGCCCTTCCATGTCTGCATTTTCTTGATTGCTGTTCAAGCCAAGGCAGAGCCCGTAAAGGAATGCTTCTGATTTGTTACAGACGGGACTACAATTCTGCCTTGAGAGTCTCAGGCGACAGCCTTGGCTGTGGCGGCCAGTGTTCCGGCTACCTAACACTCCTACCAGGACCGATGTGGCGGCGGATCAATGATTGGGTTCTAGCACTCCCAGGCTCATACAAAGTACTTGCGCATCGCCACAGCGCTGCTGTATCCATGCCGTATAGCATGTCAACTTCGTTCGTCTTCGGGTGCCCAGGAAAAGCAGCAATAACTCAACGCATAACAACCAAGGAAAGCCACCCCCAGGGAATTAAACAAGTGTTCGTCGGCTTCGACGCCCAATCATCGTATCTTGGCTGACCTCTTATGCCTCTTATGCCTCTTGCGTCAACATGAACTCTGAACTCATCTCGGCAAGCTTTACCAGCTGAGTTCTTGATGCACCCTCCCACGGAAAAGCGCACCCGCCGCGGGTTTTCCGGTAGGGGCTACGGTGCTTCGAGGTTCTGCAAGCGTTTGAGATGGGTGCTCGAGTGTCTAATCGTACATCACTGACCTTTTATCTCTGGGCCTGCAGCTCGCCTAACAAAGTTCCCAGCTTCTGGAGAGGACGATCAGGAACGATCGCAGCCAAGACCGACAAAAAGACCAACCCGTGTCTACAACGACGCCACCAACGGCGGATGAAATGATTGCGAGAAACGAGAGGAACAAGGCAGGTGTAAAGACAAGCATAGTAGGACGATGTTAGGCGTCGAAAATAGTTGTGAAATCGCAGCTCACATCCCCAAGGTTATATGTCTACGCACAGCGTGTGCTTGCGCTTACACTAACGCCAGAGGGGCGATGGGGTCTCATTGTCATCCCGCATCTGTAAAACAAGCGAGCCAATATGCCACATAACCTCAAACTAGGTCCATTAATATCCTTCCTACTCGCTAGCCGTCCTCCGATCACAGCTCTGTGGTGCAGTCGTCAAGCGATAACAGTGCACACCACAACCCCCATCACACTAGTTTCCAAACACGGACTTCTTCTGTTCCTCGCCGTTTTCCGAGACATTGAGATTTGTCGACTACCTAAGAGACACAGGGTTTGATCTCAAAGGTTGAAACGTTGACATCTCGCACAGCACACCATGCGGATTCTACATATTTCGCGCTACAGGGGTAGTTTGCCACAAAAAGCATGCATTATCGCCCAGAAATAGTACATACGTTACGAAAATGAGCGTGATGAGCGCTCCTTGCAAAACTATTAACGCAGTGCATCTGCCATAAAATCAGAGTCCATCATACGGATCCGGCCGAGGAAGGTCCCTGTTGTCGGTATAATTGAGATGCTGTCTCAGCACTCGAGAAGCAAGCTGTAGTTGCTGTGTGGAAACGAGCAAGCAGCTTGCGTTGATGAGTAACATCACGATCACTGCCACTCCAATCCATTGTGAGAGTATTGCGCGGCGGCGAGGTACGTCCACGGAGGTATTCTGACTATACCCAGGGGTGTAGTCGTCAGAAAAGGAGAGCAGGCGCTCTTTTTCGTCGTCGTTTCCCCCTTGGCTATGAGCAGCGTAGTCGTCGCTGTCCATCTGCTCGCGAGCAATGAGCATAAGCGTGATACACCAGAAGGTGGATCGACCTGCCTATGACTCTGCCACCGTGGAGTCTGTACTGGATTGATGTGGGTCCTCAAGAGACCTATAGTTTGGCAGGGCCATTTGTGCTTTTCTGAGCCATTTATACGTGAGACCCTTAGTGGGGAGATCTGCATCTTGAAACTTTCTGGAGACAGACTCTGCCTCACCCATTGCGGTCTACACGGAAAAATCTGCGGACTTAACGTGGATACGGAAATGACCGGTACCTGCTAGTATTATCGTACAGAGTACAGCTTACGGATCCGCCATGGCCAACCTCAAGGAAAGTTCTGCTTGGCAAGTTCCCAGTCTGGCCCAGGGCCAGCTCCCAAAAAAAAGTTTCTCCATGATGTGATGCGGTACCGCCGCAACGCTCAAGGGGCTTCCAAACTTAAGCTTTATATCCGGCATGCACGGTAGAACTTGTGCATCTAGTACCAAGTTATGGCACCTCCCACTTCTTGCGCAATAAGAAGTGCCCCTCGTCCCTCCTTGCCTTCCAGTTCCTTCCGTCGACCATCGAGTGCCGTGATTGCTTGCCTCGGCGCGCTCGCCGCTGTGACAATCCTCAATGTCCTATTTACCTTTCACACCATTCACACAGTCAGGGATCTCTTACCAAACACCCGCGAATGGAGTAAGTCCACAGTTTGCCCCGAAAAACGCTGCTCGAGCTGAACATCCCTAAATTTGAAGCTTACATAGGAGATGACTTTCCCTCAGACCTACCTGTCGAGATACCGCTCGCAGGCCTGAGCGTGGAAACTGGCGGGGATCACTTTTCGCTCTATGACGACGACGAATGGGGAACCCTTTTCCCTTCCGACGGGTTCGTGCGTCTGGGTCCAAATGACCGCACGTTCCATGTGTCGCTTTTCCATCAGCTCCACTGTCTGGACGTCATTCGCGTTGGCTATTTGACAAATCGAACACACGCGTTCGAGCATATTCAGCACTGCCTGCGGTATCTTAGGCAAATCCTCGTTTGTCATGCTGACACGACGCTCGAGGACGATATCCCTCAATTTGTGGACGGTAGTTGGACCCACTCGGCAAACGGGGTTGGTTCAGTTCATAGATGTAAAGACTGGACTGTACTACGCCGGTGGGTGGCCGATCACCCCAGCTTACCACTCGAGTGAGTGTGTGCGTGTTGTGCAAGCTTCATTTGTTTTGTTATGACACGAATTGAGCATGTACCCCCATCCATGATACTATCATTCCACCGGAGTTGCAACATTGAAGAATAGCAGTCATTCAGTTACTTAGTTTAACTTTCCCGAGGGTAGCATCTTACTGCATCGAAGTCAGTTGCAGATTGCCACGGCACAGCCGCAATTCTGAGCGATGCAGTGCTCGAAATTACATAAAAAGACTGATGTTATTTCATAATTATTTCCCTAATTAGGGAACCAAGTAGGATTTGTATAAGCACCAAGGGGAAAACCTCTGGTTCTGCAACTATTCTCTACTCTTTCATCCCTTCCAAGTCGGTATTGGTGGTCAATCCATCGGTGTAAGCAGTTGCAGAGGTACCAAGGTCTTCTCCACGACGCGCAACCCACTTGATGCGCGTGGACATGACCGTTCCAAAGGTATGCTCGGAAGAAATACCAAGACCAACGCGTATGATGATGAGTGTCGGAGCGATACCCTGTGATAAGAAAAGGACACGTCCTGAGCCAGGTTTGGAATTAGTAAATATGTTGCTTACATAGATTTGGACGGCCATGACGGCGAGGATGGCTTCTGCAGGGTTGGAGACGGCAAAGAGGACGACGAAGACGAGTTGGAATAGAAGGTAAAGGGCGCCGCTCTCGATGATAAGCATCATCGCACGGTGCGGAGCGTCTTGACGGACCTGCAGCGGGGCGTCCGGGACAGCGCGAGTGGTGTACCAGATGCGGTAAACAATGAGAGAGGTGACGATGACATTTGTACAAAGAGGAAGGGTGTACCCCGCGAGACCAAGGGGAACCAAGGCTGCAGGAGGGGTGGGGGAATTGGGGTTGGTAGCGAGCAGGATATCAATGACAGCAATGATACAAGCTAGGAATTGACTATGAGGAGATGTGAGTTTTTCGAGGTAGAGGACTGCCTACCGAAACCGCTGATAGCAGAGAGGAGGGGCAGTATGATAACATAATAGTTTTTTTTCCATACCATCCAGCAACGATAGACAAGGACAAGATCGCCCAGGAGATCAGTAAAAGATATCAGGAAGTCGGCTCCCACGAGCTGACTGGTTTCGTTAGCATAGTTGGCGACACCGATGGCATTCTATTGAGCAAGGATGTGAACGATTAGATAATGTATCAGGTTCTCGAGAGGGGCTAACCAGGGTGGTATAGAAATGGTTGAACTCGAGGGCAAAGTGAGTGGTACAACACAAGAAGATAAGGCAGTTGAGATAAAGGACAGGATTGTTGAGATGATCACGGAGGGGTCTATGCCTGAGAATGATCAACGAAACACTGAAGAGTGTGGCATTTATGCCTGTACGCGAGGAGAATCTAGCGCAAGGATGAGAAGGGTACAGATGGACGACATACCCCAGAGGACTGCCTCGCACGCGAAACCTATGAGGGCAGCTAAGTCATTGGAGAGCAGCATTGCATGAAAAGGCGGTGGTCGTGGTCGCGGTCAGAGCGGACGGGTGTTTTTTTCTGGGGACTCAAAGGAGCCAACATGTGCTACGTGGTATTTGCATGCGAGGTATCGGGGGAAGGGAAGGACCAACCAACTTCGATGGAAGCGGGTAACAAAGGTTTACGTAATGGACACTGTCCTGACAGTGTCCATCATGTCGGCCCTCCGTCTCCTTGCTTCCGCCGTCCTTGCCTGGATCCTCTGCACTCTCCTCAAGCGTCTCGCCGCACCAAAGTCCCCCCTCGCAATCATACCCGGACCAAAGAAGGACCATTGGCTCACAGGTATGTCTCCCTCTTTCTCCGTCGAACCATCCACTTCTTGTCGCCAGGCAACTACCACCGACTTTTCCGCGACGCATTGCGGTACAACCTCGCCTTGGTCGAGGAATATGGCGGAGCTTTCAAAGTCAACGCCTTGCTCGGGGTAATTCGAGACAGACCTTCGTCGCCAAAATAAATCAGCTCATACCACCCTCTGCAGAGCCAACAGCTCTATATATCCGACCCTCTCGCTTTGCATCACATAGTGGTCAAAGAACAGCACGTTTATACCGAAACAGACATGTTCATCATGTACGTTCGACCCTCCCTGCTTCACTTGTCAAAGATTGTGGCCCGTGCGACAGGGGAAACCGCCTCATATTTGGTCCGGGCCTGATCTCGACCCTCGGTATGTTGTCCTGCCTCTGCTGCGCTAAAGAAGCACGCCGATGCATCTCATCCTACAAGGTGAACAACACAAGAAGCAGCGCAAGATGCTTAATCCCGTATTCTCACTCGCCAATATGCGTGATCTGCTCCCCATCATCCTGCCTATTGCAGATAGGCTCTGCATGATACTCCAGTCGCACCTGCCAACCGATCATTGTAGGTTTGTGATCCTCCGTTATACTTCTCACTCATCCAAATCAGCTGTGAAAGAGATCAATATACTTCCCTGGCTATCTCGTGGCTCTCTCGAATACATTTGCCAGGCCGCACTAGGGCATTCCTTTGACGCCTTAGATCTCGACAAAGAAAACGAGTATTTGGAAGCGATAAGAAACCTAGCGTGGGGTCGTCTATTGGCCGGGCTGATGAATTTTGAGAACTCACCCGTTTCTCCTCGACAGTCCTTTGACCCTCCGACTGCTTATGATCCGCCCGTTCGTTCCGTTCGTCGTGCGAAACTTCTCCTTATACTGGCGTAACAAGATAATGGACTGGGCCCCGCTCGACGCCCTCAGGAACCTCCGTCGTGTAGTACAAGTCATGGACGCAACAAGCAAGACGATCTTCGCGGAGAAAAAGGCAATCGTGGAAGGTCGTGCTGAACCAGAGGGTCCTGGAAGTTTGAGATCTCGCATGAAAGGTAAAGATATCATGAGCATCATGTGTGAGTTATGAGCGTCTTCCTACACAATCGTGGTGATAACATTACCTTAGTAAGGGCAAACACGTCGTCCTCTGACACTGACAGGCTCACAGACGAGGAGCTACTGGGGCAAATGAAGTGGGTTCAACATCGTGCACGTGACTCGTTCTATTCTCAAACCTTTATCTAGTACAGTAATATTTGCAGGATTTGAAACCACAACGACCGCTGTATGTCGCATCCTTTGGATATTGGCTAGCAAGCCAGATGTTCAAGCTCGCCTGCGTAGCGAAGTACGGGATGCGAAACAGAATTTTGCGGCGTTGCATGACATCACAGATCTCTGGGAAGAGGTTGGGTTACCTTACGACCTCCTCATGGGTCTTCCGTACCTCGATGCCGTCGTTCGAGAGACTTTAAGGGTGCACCCTCCTACGTCGCTGCTGAGTCGAACGTAAGGTGGTCAAATCATCATCTGTCGGTAGCTCAAGCTGCTCGTTTCCAGCGTTAGTGAAGACACTGTACTTCCGTTGTATCGGCCCATCAAATCTCTTTCAGGAGAGATGCTCTCGGAAATTGCCATCCCCAAAGGCACCACTCTCATCATGTCTCTCTTAGCTGCGAATCATGACAAGGACCTATGGGGAGAAGATGCGTCGGAGTGGCGGCCTGAGCGGTGGCTCAGTGCTACAGGCAAACGTGTTCAACTGGACAGAGACTCCGAAGTCGCGATGGCGGGTGACGAACCAAACTCTTCTACAGTTACGGAAAAGACTCTGGGAGTGAAGGATGGGATGAAATACCCAGGTGTTTATGCATCTATGTAGGTGCATATCGTGCGACGTCGTCTTATAGTATCTTGATCCGATGGTTGCCGCTTCAGGATGACATTCCTTGGTGGTGGTCGAGCATGCATGTGCGTATATCGTCCCCATGTCTATTCTCGTCACATCCTGTCTGACCACCTTTACAGCGGCTTCAAATTTGCGGAAATGGAAATTAGTAAGCTCCGCCGTCGTGACATGCTATGCGTTGAATTGACACAAGAATAATTATATCAGAGCAAGTGGTGACAACGCTTATCTCCCGCATCCATCTCGCATTACCCAATATACCAGACCAAAATGGGAACGTCAAGGAAGTCTACTGGAAGTATAATGGCCTCCAGGTGCCCGTTGTTCGACCTCCGGCTGGGGACGATGTGACCTCACAGGTTCCTCTGAATCTGAGGTTGGTCCAGCCCGGAGATTTCGTGTAATTGCTGCATTCGGCAGATTGGTGATCGTACGGTCGATGTAATATTTGTTGGTATGTTCTGGTGGGGTACAAGGCGATTAAGCTCCCAACGATCTCATACAGTACTGGTACGCACTTGATTCGCCTGTCAGCCTGAAACGGCTCTGCGTCGGACGGCAAACTGTTATACAGCAAGCCCATGATCTTGTTTGTATCTCTCTGACCCTCTTTCCATATAGAACAAGACACGCCATTTCTTGATTAACCCTAGCATGGGATGACGGGCACCGCAGATCGCCGATGCTTATCCATCATGTATACAAATGGATGGCGACCATCATTAAGCGTCATCCTGGCGCATTTTCACCACCGATCCGACTGCGTTCGAAACGTAACGCCGCATCAGATACTTATACGAGTCAGTCTGCCGGTAAAACGATTTCGTAAGGGTGCGAGCCTGCACTCCCCACCTTGCCTGTTTCGTCCAAACGTCGACCCCGTACAAGTCGCAGAGTCCGTCCGTTCGGCTGATTGTCGATGTCACGGACCCACCGATATGATGCGACGACTGCGGTTCCTCACAGATCCGTAACTGGAATGAGATACAGTCGAGGCTGGGTACAAAGTCTAGACGCCGAGCGATGACGGTGCTTTGCTGTCATTCCCAAGTATGCTGTGTCTTCGGTGGGCTCGGAACCCCGCCTGCGGTATCTGCTTACAAGGCCTTCTATCGAAAATGGGCGCTGCCAGCCGTCGGAAATGCATATAAAGCGTCCCATCCCCATCAAAAACGACTCCAAAGCTAACCACACCCCATTGACACACACACATTCATGTCCGTGAACATCGTCCTCCCTACTCTCTCTGCCTGGGCGGCGTCCCGCCTGACTGGCATCCTGGAATCGAAAACGCGGGAGAATTTCGATACCGCGTTTGATGCTACCTTTGCCGCCAACTGCAACATCACCGTCAACGGCAAGCCCCTTTCTCGTGCCGAATACAAGGCCGATCTACTGCAGCAGAGCGCCGCAGCCCCTGAAGAAAGTGATGCGGTCGTCAACATTGAAGGTCAAACGGAGGTCGAAATTGGTAACCAGGGACAGCTCGTACGTTGACGTTTTATTCCACAGCCTCGTATCACATCGTTGAGCGACGTGTTGTTGGACAGTCTGGATTGGTCGGCATTTTCTACACGACGCTCTCCGACTCCAAGTTTCTCGTTCTCGGTGCGCCAGCGGAAAACAGGGCGACTTCTTCTCTCAATCTCGTGTAAGCACTTTATTCCCGCGTCATTCTCGGAATATGCGGGTGTTGACGGATCTTACAGCATTGAGCCCACTGAGAAGAGTCCTCAGAACCCTAACATTCATTTCCGCGGTTACTTTGACCCCAGGAGAGTGGTCTTGGTCAATCAAGTGGTTGCCGAGTCCACCTACCATGTCACTATTCCTTCTGCTTCCGTTCCTAAAGGAGTGACTGCGGAGAAGCCGTCTTCCAAGGTTGAGCTTGGTCCTGGACCGATAAAGCTTCCGCCCAACTTTCTTTTGAAATTCCAGGGACCGTTTGGTGGTCGGTTCGGGCCTGGACCTGTGATACTCCCCCCGGGTCCTTTCGGTGGACATTTTGGACCTGGGCCCGTGCGCCTCCCTCCGAGTGAAACCGGAGCAAAGCCTGAGACATTACCTGGGAATGGCGAATTCGGTGTCGGACCGGTTATTGTTCCTGGGGAGACTCTTGGGGAGACGAAAGTTTGAATGATTTGATGTATTTGAAACTGGTCATCATGGCTGTGATAGTAATGTACATTCCAATTGAGGTTCATGCTTGTATTATTCTAGTCCGGTACATTTTGTTACTGTATGATGTTCGGAAACCATGGACGAGAGTGCTACGAAATCAATGTTTTCTGTGTTTCGGTGGAAATGAACGAGAAATGTGTTTAGGGGGTGACTGTGAGACCAACCTCTTTGAATTTCAAACCTATTTCAAGTTAGAACGCAGGTCGCCGAGCGCGATGGCGACTCACATTTGCTTGGCCCTTGCCAGACTTGCCCTTGTTGTGCGAGGTGGTGGTACGCCTCGTAACGACCCGGCCGTTGGACTCGACTTGCGCGTCGTTGTCTGGCCCGAGATCGTCGTTTCCAACCACGCCTTCAAATTCTCCGACGCCGGAATTGCCCAGCGGACCGCTGACTTCGTCACGTGCATAGGCTGCATGGGTTTGTTCGTCCTCGCGGTCAGCTGGACGCTGCGACTGGGCGTGGTCGACCGTTTTCTGCTTCATCTGGTCGATGGTCGTCGTGTCGCGGTCCGCCTGACGAAGGCGCAAGGTGAGATGGGATGGAAGCGTTGTGCGGGGGGACTGGGGGTGTACCTTTACATGGGCCTCGGAGGGGGTGGCGAGGTCTTCGTTCCATCCGGGGGCGTCGTCGCTGAGGGTGGAAGGGGAGCTTCGCCGTTTCTTTCTGTCTGGCTGGTGGAGCAACGGGGGGGGTTAGTGATGTGCGCGAGTAGCAGAAGAGGAAATGACCTCCGAGCTGTTCGTGCTAGAATAGGGGGAGAGCGTGAGATGGGAAGGCGAGCGGGCAGGCGGGGCTCACATCGGACGACGGCTGGACGTGGAGAGCGTCGGGATGGCGCAGGCTGCTCTGGTCCGCGCTGCTGCTGCTCTGAGCGACGACATGGCGAGTCGAGTTTGAGTTTGGCCGTAGCTAAAGCCGCATTCCAGATATCCCCTGACGTCACACTCCGACTGCCAAATAGAGACGCCAAAAATATTAAAATTAACAAAAACCTCAAGCGACCAAGACGGCGCGGTATCTGATCCTGCCCTCCCCAAGCTTCGCCATCGCATCCTCAACACCCTCGACACTCATCGAAAACTCCTCGGTAACGGGCCGGATGTTGTGCAGTGCCGCGAACCTCAGCATCTTGATGTGCGATCCCCGCGAGCACGGCAAGCTCCCTTGAATGCGGATACCGCCGCCCAAAACCGCCATGGCTGGCAAAACGAGATCCTCGTCTGACACGGTCAGGGGGAAGATAGTGCCCCTTGGCTCCACGACCGGTAGCAGCCTGTCCAGTAGCGCGGTCAGTGATATCGTTCGCCAAAGCGACGCACGACCTACAAATTCCAGTCGGGCAGCGACGAAGTCGTGATGATCAGGTGGTCGACGCGCCGTCCAATTTCAAGTTTGCTCGCCCCATTTGTCGCATAGAACTCGGTTGCGCCAAGCTTCTTTGCTTCTTCCCTTTTGCTGTCTGTGCTGGAAAAGACGACAACTTCGCATCCCATCTTGGAAGCAAACTGAATAGCGAGGTGTCCAAGGCCGCCGATCCCCACGACGCCAACGCGGTCGGTGGACCGAACGTACGTGTACAATGGGTTGAACACGGTAGATCCGGCACACATGAGCGGGGCTGCCTCTGCAGAGGAGATCGACGCGGGGATATGGAAGAGGAATGCAGCTTTCCAGACGGCGTGCGAGGCAAACGCGCCTTGGTCGAGGTCAACCTGTCCGTACATGGCGCGTTGAGCACAGAACATCTCGTTTCCATTCAGACACTGGTCACAGTGCATGCAGCAATTGTGCAGGTACCCCCAGCCGGCACGATCCCCGCTGATTCGGTGTGTGAGCACAAGGGTCCAGCCTCCCCATTCGAGAAAAAGTACGTACACTTTGAACGTGTCGACCTGCGCACCGAGTTGCTGCACGATGCCTATGCCTTCATGGCCGAGCACCATGTCGACAGACTTGTAGTGCTCGTCGGTGCCGCACAATCCTGCGTGGGTGATCTTGAGGAGGACTTCATCAGGGCCGAGCTCGTCCCTGTGCCCGTGGGACTTGACGATTTTCCCGGATGGGTGGCCCTTGTATACGGTGTAGTCCAAATCCAACTTCATCGCGAAGATGCGAGTGAAGAAGCGGCGTCGTGGAACGGCTCGATATTTATCTAGGACCATTCGTTGATGACATCATGGTATATCTGACAAAGCCGGCGAGTCCATGACAAAGATGTCGTGCCTGCCGAATGTTCGTTGATAGACTATATGCGTTTCGACACCTCAACAAGGCTAGCTACACCTCTCGGCTCCAGGATTTGGATTCGCGCCAGTTGGTCCTGACTGCCACTCGTTTTTGTAGATTTTTATCGGCGCGTGTCGAGATCGTAGACAGTCACCGGCTTCCGACCTTTGTGTTTGTCACATCGGGTCACACTTTGGAGAGAATTCCAAACTTTTGTCGCCGTCATATCGAACACCGCTGCCCTCGGGGTGAACTTTGTCAAACCCACTCGCCCGATCCCTTCTGCAAAGGCAATGTCTTCCCAGTCCCGCTCGTAGCCAACGCCTCTCATCGTCGGAACCAACTCCAGTTACGGTGTATACAGCGCGCGCGGTCCGCACGACATGAATCGCGACGAGCATGACATATATCGTGGCTCGAGGAACGCGGAACGCGGTGTGAATAAAAGTGTACCCGTCACTGATGACATAGACGATCTCCCTCAATCACCCCTACGGCCTCACCCGGTAAGTTTTTTGCCTTAGGTACGTTGCGTGGAAAACCCCCATAAACTTATCCCATCACCAGGTTCTTGTCTCTTTGACGATATGATCTTTCGGATCTGGGGCTGCGAGCACAACGTCTTGTAAACTACAATCGATCTTTCGTCCTTCATTTCAGTACATGTACAGCATATCTATCTCCCATAGTTTTTCGAGCATTGCGAACGTGGTGGAACTTCTGAAGCATAATTTGCAGTTTGCCATCAGCGCCGGTACAGCATGTACAACGTCGGACGGTAATCCGCCATCTTGTCGTGTTCAAGTGTCTTGTTGTAGTTGGACTCCCTTTCCTACGGCGAGGGCTGTTCTCGAGGATACTATGGTGAACATGGTCATCACCGTCGGTCGCTTGTTCGCTTCTCTCTCACCCACCGCACGCCATGTCCTCCCCCATCCAAACACCTCCCCCCGTTCCATCCCATCCCAACGTCGCCCCGCCCCGCGAACTGACCGAGAAAGAGCAAGCAGAGTACGACCGCGTGCTCGCCCACTTTACAAACCCGGAATATGTCCTCCCCGACGTCGAAGCAGACAAGGGCGCGTTGACGGAAGTGGAACGCATGTGGCTCGTTCGTCTCTTCCCCTCTCCCTCTTTCGTGAGACCCCAAATCTCAACGCGCGTGTCCTATCGATAGTCGTACGAGTGTATCCTGCGCTACTTGCGCGCTGCGAAACAGGACGTGTCCGAGGCCATCAAGCGTCTACAAGGCACCCTCAAATGGAGGCGCGACTTTGGGCTCTACACGCTCATCACGCCAGAGCACGTCGAGCCCGAAGCCGTCACCGGTAAAGAGTTCGCCTTTGGGTACGACACGCACGGTAGACCAGCGCTCTACATGTGTCCCAGCAAACAAAACACGGAGGAGAGTCCACGACAGATCCACTTTGTCTTTTGGATCTTTGAGCGTGTCATCGAGCTCATGGGCCCTGGCGTCGAGTACGTCCCCGCGCGTTCCCATCACTTGGATCTCAGATCTCAGTCTCGTCACTTTCGCAGGACGGTCGCACTCATGATCGACTATGCAGACAAGGCCCTTAAGAGTCCCTCCTTTGCCACCTCCAGACAGGTACTCAACATCCTCCAAACGCATTATCCAGAGCGTCTCGGCGCAGCCATCATCGCACATCTCCCTTGGCTCCTTCACGCATTCTACAAGCTCCTCACCCCCTTGATCGACCCGTTGACGCGGCCAAAGATGATTTTCAATCCCGTCCCAGACGATGCGGGCCTATGGCGGTCCGTCGAGGCGAGGGACCAGGGCCATGACGATGCGAAACTATTCGAGCTCGATCAGCTTGTCATCGACGGTTGGTCGGGCTCGGCGCCATTTACGTACACTCATGAGGTCTATTGGCCCGCGCTCCTGTCCATGTCTGAGACCCGGAGGAACGACATGACACGCGTGTGGCGAGATCTTGGTGGCGCGATTGGCATCAAGGAGTGGGATGTCAAAGTCGGTGTTCGGGATGGTTTGACAAGCGCGGCTGCCGACGCTAGCCATGCATTGTAGAGGAGCATTCGTTGATACCAGTATCCTTGGCATTTGATACCGATCTTAGATGTGCTGGGGTTTGCATGTCAGAATTGCAGTTTGATCGATCGAGTCTGGGTCAAGGAAATTTTGGATTGTCGTCACGGTCATCAGTACAATGGGGGAGTAGCATTAAGTGAATAATCTAGCACACGGAAAACAGGACAGGTTTTTGAATGAGCGCCTTTAAGAGAGAAAAAAAGAGATGAAACATGGAAAGAAGGCAATATTAAAGAATAGTATGTACAACCGCGAACCATCTTACCCTGGTCATGAATCCTCCAGGATGAACGGTTGCGGTGTCCCGCCGAGGCGCTCGCCATGGACACGGAATCGGTACAAACATGTGTACTCCTTCTTGCCCCAATTGTTCTTGATGACGAGCGCTACAATGCCGAAATCAACACCGAGATCCTGGATCTCTTGACGCACGGGGAACGTCTGAATGTTGGACGGCGCGTCGATGTCGTAGGTGAACGAAGCCAGACGGATGAAGGGTTGGTTCGCAGGGAGCGTGGGTGGATAGACATCTTCGTCAGACTCTTCGGGCAGGGGAGAACCAGATTCTTCCGCAGCTCTCACAGCTTCCTCATGCTGGGCAGCTCGCTCTGCTCTAAAGGCTATCACCTTCTCAAAGTTTTCGTCCCCTTCTATGAGTCCCCACACCTCCATATCCCGAGGGGCAGTCCGTAGGTCAAACGCAACCTCTCTTGCAACATGATCGATCGTGATATCGGTGATGTAAGCAGGGAAAGAGAGCGCAACGCCGAGCTGACCATAGTCTCCGCTCATGGGCCAGCAAAGTCCGCTGTGAAGGTCTTGGTGCAGCGCCGTGATCGGTGACCGGCCCATCTCACGTCCGTGTCCAGTCATCCAGCTGAGCACTGTCCCACGCAACGTGGTTGGACGCATCTCTAGAGTATACGAGGTGAGACTTGGTATTGGGCGAGCCCCTGCGGAGTGCAGAGCAAAGTCGGCGCGGGAAACGATATCGCGTGTGGTGGACCGTACGACAGCGGTATCAACGAGGTGGGATATCAGGCCGGATACGTCCGTACCATCGCTGGATTTGATGGTAAGACCGTTTCCAGAACTAACGGCAGAGGAAAGTTTGGACCACCATGCTGGCCCAGAAGGTGCCGAGTCTTTGACAACACTCTTCGAGAATTCGAGGGCTTCCTTGACTCCTCCCTCGACATTGCCCAGACGATCTTCAAGCAGCTTCAACTTTTTGCGTGCTTCCTGGTCACTGGTTGGTGGGGGCGGTGAGGGAAGTGGTGATGTCTCCCGCGAGGCAGATTCAACCGCGCCAAGCTGTGCTTGAAGCGAATCGATCTGTCTCTTAACGTCCGAGAGGCCGTGGCTTGCTGATGCTTGGAGGTGGGTCTCTGCCTCCGAGATTCGTCTTGCCTCTTCGCGTACGCGCGCTTCAAGAGCGTATATCCTATTCACGACCTCTCCATGTGCGCGCGCCTCAAGATCCTGCTGCGCTCGCGCTCGTTGGCTATCTAGTGAAAGACCAGAGAGTGCGGATTCGATATTCTGCAACCGCGCAACGAGTTCATCAAGGTTCGTAACGGGTGTTTCGGGCGCGTGATATGGGTGAGGGGAGGCACGATAGGGAAGCAGTTGAGCGAGTGGATCATAGAACTGGAACCATGCAAGGTAAATGACGAGCGCTACAACAGCGAGCCTGGCAAGATGTATGAATGATCGAGGGCCAAGGGAGGATATTAGCGATGCCGGCTTTTGGTAGAAAATATAGACTCCCGATCCCAGGATCCACCCGAACATCAAGAATATGACCGACATGATGCGGAGTATCCATTCGAGGATGCTCAGGGAGGACATTGCGATTCTGTTGACTAGACGGCCGAGGAGGCCGCCAATTGAGAAACCGTGACTGCGAGGATCAGAAGTGTCGGTAACGCCATCCACTGCAGGAGGTTCATCGCTCTCTAATATTACCTCCAAACCAGGCTGAATGTCAGGTAGACCGTTTTCAGGCTCAGGGTAGAGTTTGGATGGTGGAGGCACGGAGGCACGGGGTACGGATGTTCGTGTGGGGGGTGGGACGGACGTGCGTAACAGGGATTCCCGACCTGCAGATGCGAGCTGTGCGGACGAATGCTGCAGAGACATTAGCAACGGTGTCAGCGACAAACTAGGTGAGCTGACCTGTTCGCTGGCGATGCTGCTCTCTTGGTCGTCCTCGGCTTCATCGAGTTCGGGTTCGCCGCCTTTGGAGCCCTTCTTCCTTTTTCTCCGCTTGTCGTAGCTAGCTACTGGAAGCGAAGTGAGAGGACCGGGACCGAGATCTTTCTTCTTTATCTTCTTTCTGCGCCTTCTTCCGTCGTCGGAAATTTGGTCGTCCGACTCTTCCAGGTCGGACATCGAGGGACGATATGCCTTGTTGTCGAGCGAAATGCGGTTACGCCTGGTGTTGGCGGAGATCTTCCTGGAAGCGGACTGTTCGTCCTCCTGGGTACGCTGTCGTTGCAGCTCGTTGTACTCGCGGTCTAGATCCTCGTAGTCGAGGCTGGACTCTTTGCCGTTGGTGGTCGCTGCGGAGATGTCTGCGGGTTCGGCTGACCGCTGTCGAAGATAGAAGGAGGTAGCGGTATTGATGGCACGTTTGGATACATCGAGGACTTGTTCGAAGGGGCTTTTTCCGCGTGCACCGTTGTCGATGGACTGGGAGTGTTGTTCCTCGACTTCGGAGTCGGACACGTGTGTGAGAGCAGACGCTTGCTTGGAGAGGGGTTTGAGGGAGGTTCGCTGAGCGAGACGGCTGGGGGGAGGTGCCAAGCGACGGTTGGTGGTGGAATGGGTCTCCTTCTCGTACTCGACGGAGGTGCTGCGGGGCACGTTGAGGTTGGTCTGGGAGCCAGAGGCCCAGGTGTTGTTTGGGTTGTTAGGGACCATGTCGTAGGACGTGGACGCAGCCTGGTTGAAGGCGGCTGCGATGTTTACGGAGGTGTCCTTGACGGCCCACTTTTCGGGGTGGAGGCTGTTGGACTGGTCGCGCTTGAGGCGTGCGTAGCGGACGAGGGCGGTCTCGTCCTGGGTGTCTGACGGGTCCCGGATCGGAGCGGGGTGGGATGGGGGTGGTTTTGGTGGCGATCTGGAGGCTGCTGTCGGCGCGTACGAGGTCGGGGTGGCCTGTGCGAGATGTCTGGGCTGGTCGCTGGGGTGTAAGAAGGCGTGGTGGTCGAGACGTCTGCCTTGACCGAGGGGTGTGCCCGCGAAAGACATGCACCGAACTCAACACGCCGCTCCCTCGCTCTGGTCAACCTTGTTGTCTCGTATTTTGTTCTCAGTACACAATCCGGGCTCTATGTACACTAAACACCACCCCTCGTCCATTGTCATCACTGTGGAGCCATTGAGCACGCGCACCACGCACCACGCCCCCCACACTCACCAGGAAGTAGTCTGGCACCCGCCGCGACACGAGCGGCTCCCCTGCCCGCGGTGCAGGATCAAACTGAAGGCTGCCCGTCCACGCGTGAGCGTCGACAGCCCATAAAAGAAAGACAGCACCCACAACGTGTACGACAATTTTTCGTCTATCTCCATGATCGCCGCCTGATTGCCGCATCTATAGCAGTAGTTTGGCGCGCTGAAGATCGTCACAACGTTCCGGTCTTGGCCCCAGCTATACCCTGCGACGCCCAATCAGCCCGGCCGAACAGAAAATAGCATCGCAACTCACCCTCCATCACCAGCTGATGGGCTCGCGCCACGAGCGTCAGCCCATTGTTGTGATTGAACGCCTCCGAAATGTCCTGCCCGAACGTGTACCCTGCCCCGCGGGGCGAAATGCCCCAGCCACACCGATCATCCGGATCAGACCACAACAGATCACACATCGGTCCTTCGTGGGGCACCTCTTGCACACGATCGATGGACCGAACATGGTCGAGGGTGTCAATCGACGGCGAAAGGCCGCCGTGCAGACAGAATATCTATCGAGTGCTCAGTAGACCCGTCCATAGCGAGGCGTCATGCGCCGCAAGCGACCGCTGTCTGAGAATACTCACTTGGTTGTCGATCAGCGCGGTCAAAGGCAGGAAATCGAACAAGTCCGTAAAGAAACGCCACACGTTGGCATTCCCATATTTTCGCAAGCACTCGTCATAAAATCCATACACCTGCGTGATCTGCCTCGACTCGTGGTTGCCCCGCAAAATCGTGACCCGGTCCCGATACCGCAACTTGAGCGCGACAAGAAGGGTCACAGTCTCGACCGAGTAATATCCACGGTCGACGTAGTCGCCCATGAAGAGATAGTTGGTATCTGGCGAGTTTCCGCCGATTCGGAAGAGCTCTGAAAGATCATGCTGTGCATCAACGACGCGGACGCGGTCAAGGGTGGGCACGAGACGAGGGGCTTGATCAGCCGTAGATCACGCCGAGGGGATGGTACGCACGAATTGGCCGTGAATGTCGCCGCAGACGGTCACTGGGCACCTGACTGGCTGTACGTTGGATTCTTCCATCAGGATCTCCCTCGTCTTTGTGTGTCGGTCAGTGTCGTGGCGAGCTTATGCATAAACACGGACCTTGTCGCAGAGCTTCTTTACGTCTGTCTCTGCTAGCTGTTTGCATTGGCTGAGCTGCTCGATCCAGCCGTCAATTTCGTGTTCCATGACTGAGTGTGGTTCAAGTCCAAGTCGCAACAAGCTCGCCAATAAACCCAAGTCACCCGTCACACTTCATATCAAGAGCCCGTCACAACCACAATCAATGTCACGCTCGCGTCGACTCGACTGCCATGGCCCAACCAGAGGCTGTCTACGCAACCGACGAAGTGCGTCCACGTCCGCGACGTCGAGAGATACTCACTTTCAGCAGTACGGCAGGCCATTCATCATCCTCAGAGAACAAGCAAAGAAAACTAGAAGCCATGGCATCGACGCCATCAAGGTCTGCACCGTCCCTCACCCGATCGACCCCAATGTTCACAGGAACCCGTCTAGTCCCACATCCTCGCCGCGAGAGCAGTCGCAAACATCATTCGCACGTCTCTCGGCCCGCGAGGTAGGCTCTCCATCCCGTATGCATCCGATCAGTAGCTCATCCAGGTCGCAGGACTCGACAAAATCCTCATCTCGCCAGACGGCGACATCACCGTCACAAACGATGGCGCGACCATCCTCGGTCAGATGGAGGTCGAGCATCAGATTGCAAAACTCCTCGTACAGCTCTCCAAGAGCCAAGACGACGAGATCGGCGACGGCACCACCGGCGTCGTTGGTACGTACTCCACTTCCGACATCTGGGCACCAGCGTTCAACGCCGTTTCATCCAAGTCCTTGCCGGTGCCCTTCTCGAGCAGAGTGAAGCTCTCCTCGACCGAGGACTCCATCCCATCCGTATCGCAGATGGCTTCGACAAGGCTTGCACAGTGGCCGTCGAACAACTCGACCGCATTTCAGATCGCGTCGACTTTTCATCCGAAAACAAGGACAATCTGATCAAAACTGCCACGACAAGTCTGGGCAGCAAAATGTGAGCATCCCCGCTCTTTTCCCTGCTTTGGGCTCACTTTGGGTTGGCAGCGTCTCGAAAGAGATCAGGAAATTTTCGCAGATCGCTGTGGATGCAGTGATGACTGTTGCGGATATCGAACGTCGCGATGTCCCCTTTGACCTCATCAAGGTGGACGGAAAAGTCGGCGGCTCTCTAGCTGACACCACCCTCATCAAGGGCGTGCTCATCGACAAGGACATGTCACACCCACAGATGCCCTCGTCCGTTAAAGATGCCCGTCTTGCGATCCTCACTTGTCCGTTCGAGCCGCCGCGCCCAAAGACGAAGCACAAACTCGACATCACGACCGTCGAGGAGTTCAATAAACTCCGGGATTACGAAAAGGAAAAGTTCGACGACATGATCAAGATGGTGAAAGACACAGGCGCCAACCTGGTCATATGCCAATGGGGTTTCGACGACGAAGCAAATCATTTGTTGATGCAAAATGAGCTGCCAGCTGTGCGGTGGGTTGGCGGACCTGAGATTGAGGTAACGTCCCCTTCGTATTTATATCGATATTCGAGTTGTAATGCCTTCTCAGCTAATCGCTATAGCTACACATGGCCGTATCGTTCCCCGCTTCGAGGAACTCACGGCAGAAAAACTAGGTAAAGCGGGAATTGTACGCGAGATCACGTTTGGCACGACGCGTGATAAGATGCTTGTCATCGAGGAATGTGCTAATACCCGCGCTGTCACCATCTTCGTCCGTGGATCGAACAAGATGGTACGAGTACCCGTCGCATGTCCAACATGCTACTAATTATTTTTCAGATCGTGGATGAAGCAAAGCGGGCATTGCATGATGCTCTTTGCGCCGTCCGAAACCTTGTTGTCGACAACAGAGTGGTTTATGGCGGGGGTGCCGCCGATATCAGTTGTTCCATCGCCGTGGCAAAGGCTGCCGACGAGGTCGGTGCCACAAGTCTGGCGGAGATCTCTTTGACTGACTTTTTATCTAGATCCCCTCGATAGAACAATACGCAATGCGCTCTTTTGCCGCTGCTCTCGATGCTATTCCACTTGCGCTTGCAGAGAACAGTGGACTCTCGCCAATTGAGACGCTCGCCCAGGTCAAAAGTAGACAAGTGACGGAGAGTAATTCCCGTTTGGGGATTGACTGTACCGGCCAAGATGAGAACGGTGCGGATTTATATAGCTTAGATTTCATGCTGATATCTAATTCGGCCCGTAGATATGAAAGAGCAGTTTGTGTACGATCCATTGATCTCGAAACGACAACAATACTTGCTTGCTACACAGGTGCGTGTGTGTGTGCTGTGCGCCCCCTGGTCCTTGACTGAACTTGATCGTTGTAGCTTGTGAGGGCTGTCCTCAAGATTGGTAAGTGGATTGGATTCTCACCATGAGCCGAAAATTGATGTTGCTCCCTTCAGACGACGTTATTACTGCGGGCGAAGCAGAGGAGTGATCACGGACCTACCTAGATGGCTGGGCGGCGTTCCCATACACTTAGCAAACCCATCCTCGTAATTGTGCAATAACAGATCACCCGCTACCAGTGTGATACAGTCGACTCTGATAGCACATACATTTTTCCATTTCCCAAGTTGGTTTTCAGGCGGTTGAACAGGCTTACAATGTCCGTACCTCCGCCGGACTAACCCTAACCCTAACTACCGAAAAAGGGAATTCCATACTGGATACTAATCACGAGAGTCCAGGATTTCTTAATACAGGCCTAGCGTTTTTAACATTATCCGCCCATTTCTATTGCTATTTGGTGATTGTACTTGCGAAGGTCTTATAAGCACTCATAATAGTCTTATGCTCAGGCCCCCATTGAAGTTGTGTGACATGGCGAACATTTACAATGTCATAAAAATAGCTACAAGGCTAGGGTGGTCGTCGTGATCTTGAAGATGCGATGGTAAAGTCATGCTCCCTAGCAACCCACACTACCTTGGGACCTGCATCCAGAGAGGTATGAAGGTCCCAACAAATGCGTGACGTGATGCGGGACCATCTCGCTTCTACTGTTTGCATCGTGGACCTGATACACGAGATCTGGCAGTAATCACCGGTGCTATAAAGCTGAACCGAAATGCCCTCGCGCCTGTGTTCTCCTCCTCCTCCCTTGGACATAAATTCAACCCTGCTCTTGAGCATCACCTGCTGGATCCAGGGACTCGATGGGTGTCACTGAGCTCCACGTGCTGGGCAAGAACCCCTACAATGCCGAACCACCATCTATCGCGGAGCTCGCCAGTCATCCCATCACTCCATTGCGTTTGGTCTACGCTCGTAACCATTGTACGTTTCTGCCAAACTATGGTTCTCATCATCGCGTTTCATGTTCCGTCTGTTTGTTGACCCCTGCACACCATCCACGAACCGGAATCTGCCACGTCCGTAGCCGACATCAAGGACCTTCGATCAGATGCAGACCAATACACGGTCAGGGTCGACGGTGAAACAGACGGCATCGACCAACTCAACCTCACGTTCAGGCAAGTGCGAGATTCCTTGCCTCGAAAGGAGGTTCTCGCCGCCCTCGTCGTACGTCTACGCTGCACTTCACCCTTACGTGAGCCGACTTCTAAATACGTCACAGTGCGCTGGAAATCGCCGGGCCAAGATGGCCGAGAAGACGGGGAGACGTGTGGAAGGTATCAATTGGTCCGAGGGGACCATCGCAAACGTCCGCTGGACCGGTGCGCCCTTGCGAGACATCCTCCTCCGCGCAGGTGTTCCGGACGACAGCGCATCTTGGGAAGGACTCCACGCGTGCTTTACGTCCAATATCGCGCCGTGCGAGCAAGCTACGTCGTACGGGGGTTCGATCCCCCTGGAGAGAGCGATGAGCAAGGACGGCGATGTTCTCCTTGCGTATGAGGTGATTCAAGCCATTGCGACGTTTTTCAACCATGTTGAATTGCTGCAACACGGGTAGATGAATGGGGAACTCCTGACCCCCGACCACGGTTTCCCACTGCGCGTGGTCGTCCCGGGGTACTCTGGCATGCGCTGGGTCAAATGGGTTGACCATATCACCGTCTCCCGAGCGGAGTCGCCAAACTTTTATCAGCAACGAGACTACAAAGTCTTGCCAGAACATGTTCGTACAGCGTATGCGCGAACGTCTGAATGCCCTGTCTGTCTGACCATTCCCGTATGGTAGGTAATGAGCAAGAAAATGGCAGACTCGGAAGACTGGTGGTCCCAAGTTCCCTGTATGCAGAACCTACCGTGCAACTCCGTCGTGACGAACGCCGAGCGGCTCCGGTCTTCATGTCCAGATGAACTAGCATTGAAGGCCTGCGGATATGCCTACTCGGATTGTCCCATCGAGCGTGTCGATGTGAGCGTGGATGGCGGTATCACCTGGAAGCACTGCAAGATCACGTATCAAGATGGGCAATGGAGCTGGGCGCTCTGGGAGGCCGACGTTGATCTCTTGTTGGACGAAGAAACCATCAACGACATGTCGTTGGCTTGCAATTTGGCAGGGGGGAACGGACGAGGGAAATCAAAGGTGACGGTACTCAGCCGTGCCACGGACAGTGCTGGACGTGTACAACATTTGTCATGCCCTTGGAACTTGCGAGGTGTTGGGTATTGTGGACCTGGGGAAGCCACGCTCAATGCGTAGACCACCCCTTGAGCTCAAATCGTATGGAATTTGGTCAGTCGACAGATTGAACTTTGTAGCTGCTTAGCTCTTGTAAACGACAGTTTCAGTATACATACCATGTACAGAAATAACTGAACAATTCAGTGTTACACGAAAAAAACTCCTTGAAGGTCGGTCGGCAGACCTTGGCCAGGCGTTCACAGACCAAGTCACGAGTATCACTGTGATCGAACCGAGGTCTCGGGCTCTGCAACCAGTACAGCGCGCCGGTACTTCACCTCATCACTGTCAGGCTTCTTCATAGCCTCTTCGATGCCTTCCACAGTAAGCGGGAACTCCTGCACGATGGGTTCCGCATGATGCTGCGCGACGAAACGGAGCATCCTGTAAACCTATCACCCCCACCATACAGATCGGTCCACATATATAGGGTATCGGGTGCGCATCCTGGACCAACGGTGATCAGACATGTTCGCTGCGTTATACAGCCCAGGGAAGATGGAGTCGGTACGCCCACGAACATCGAAGAAACTCACTGGCAACCGGGCCAGCCTGTGTCCTGTACGATGTCTTCATCCGCGGACGCTGACTATCCGGTTCCTCACTTTTGCAGGTGCCAGTCTGCGACAGCTCAAGGACCCAAGAACACTTATGACATGGAAAGACTGAGGTTAACAAGAGATCATGACACATATTCCCGTGTATGTTTCTTTGCTGTCATGCGAGTGAACGGACATGACGTGCATGGTTGATCAGATCCGCTGCTTCAGAGGACAAAACACTCATTTTCGACACTTTCGAACATTCACCATGTCAAATCAAAGATTTACATCGCCATGTAGCCGTATGTGGAAGAATTAGGCTGCCACGACGGAAACGAAAAAGTCAGCCACAAAGTCGGTCGCAATGTCAATGTTCGATGGTGAAGATCTTACCTGAACCATCACAATATGATCCTCCCCAATCATGACAGCATCCCATCCTTCCTCCGAATGATGAAGTGTGAGAGTAGCGACACGCCCAGGTAGCTTTGTGAAGACTTCTTCTTGGAAACTTTCACACCGACCACTGGGTTTCGACTGTTTCGCAAGACGCTTCCATGGTATGGAGGAATTGACGCTCGTTTTGACATGTTTCCTCGCCGCATAGGGATTAAAATCGTAAGCTCGCGCCACATGTCCGTTTTTCCATGGTAGGCCTTGGATAAATTTCATGCCGTAGGTGTAGCAAACCCAAGTCTCCGATGGCTCCCTGCGAACCATACGTGTTCCGCTCGGACCCCAGGCGTCCCAAGCGACGTTGCGACGTGGTAGATCATGCGAACGTTCGACTTCCAAGAGTAGAGTGGATTGGGGTACAATCAGGACTGTACTCTCATGCGTTTCACCCCAGATGGTGCGCATGGAAATCGCGAAGATGAAGTCCTTTCGAGAACCATAGAAAGGAACGCTTGAACCGGCGGGTGGTTTCCAAGTTGGTGTGGGCTCCGATCGAATCAGGAAGTATTCCATAGTTCCTTGGAGCTCGGGATACTGCAATTCACATACGTAAGGCATGTCCTCCAACGAATGAACTGGATTGACAAATGCTGCTATGCTCAGCACTTGCAAAGTGGGCTCCCTGTCTGATCTGAGGATTCCTGCCAGGATTAGATCCTCTGTCATAAACGCAAAGGATTGAAAGTCTGATGTGCGAATACACTGGTTACAGAAAGGATCAACGACGAGGCAAGCAAACAAGGGACAAATTACTGACAACTTCCTGATGTCCAGTTCGCCAATTCCATACGAGGAAAGAATTCAGAGTCGATGCACCGAATTGATCGTAAAAGAGGACACCGAGGTGATTGCCACAGATCTGTATCAAAAAGGAGAACTCGGCATGCAAATTCTCCAGTACATGTGTTATCTGTGCCATAGGAGTGCGGGGATGATGTTCCCCAGAAAGAGTTCGTAAATGAAGCCTGCATGACATATTCGGACTAGCACGGAGCTGTTATAAGACCATTCAAATATAGGACGTTAGACTCACAAATTGCCAGCCAGTTCAAGTAAGACGATGAGATCTTGGGAGGTGTCTAACGCGAAATCACGGACTCTGAAATCGAACGGAACAGACCATCTCCGTTCTGCAATACCCTTGAGCTTGCACGGTAGTTGAGCGAAGAAGATTTCGCTTTCATGGGTCGACTGTGCTAGTACGCCACCTGAAAACTCCCAGCAATGCCCGTTACACATGGGAATGGACCCATATGACGGCCATTTCATATCGTTCCACACCCGATTATGGTCTCGTAGGAGATTCAATCGGCTGATAGTGTCCACGGATGAATGTTCGTTATCCTCCATGTGGGATGCAAATAACTCGATCTTGTAGCTCAAATGGGTGTTCCCTGATATGATGCAATGGAATAACTTGCAAACCTTGTTTCGAGTGTGAAATAACAAAGACAAAGACAATCTTGTCAATGAGCAACACATTTGTGAATTGTGTGCACTCACCTGCATGCATCTCAGAAGCGATGGGACATCAAGGTGGTTGAAAGTCAACCCGGTCAATTCGTCTGGAAGAGGAAACAGCATGGCAAATCTATGTTGCTTGAAGCTGATGGAATCACTTGAAAGGAGAGTGCAGTGGCTCCCCATTGATTGATGCGTACGCTGACTCAGCAGCGCTTCTGCATTTGGTTAATTAGTCCTTGATGCCAGATGAACTGCTCACATCACGACACAGCTCGATAGCCCGACTCGAGCTCAGAAAAGAGTCGTTTGCAAGGTCACTATCACGGGCAGGAACTTGAAGACACTTGAATTGCAGCCTGAGGTACAGGACACTGTCTTCCTTATGCAGTGGACTGATTCTGAATCAAACTGTGGATTTCGACTTTTCGATTTCACTGAGATCTCACAATTTGCTCAGTCACAATGCGCCGCGCTTCTCCCTAGCATTGCCATTCGCCCTCTGGTTTTCAAAGGACACACGTGCGCATCGGTCGTGGAATCCGCCCCTCTTCCTTTCCCGTTGGATTCCACCTGCCACGCATTTCCGTTTCCATTGCAATTTACCACATCCTACTCAACATCGAGCAACTGCTCCAAGCTCCAGAAAATTATGGTTCTCTGACAACGTCGCCACAGGTTGGTGGGGATGCTCTGTATCGAGGTGCGATGAAACGAGCGAGGGTCAAAGTAAGTAAATACACATCTCGTCGAGCAACAACATACCTAGAGGAACCAGCGAGACGTACGACAATAGAAACAATTGGAGATAAAATAAGACGAGTGTGATTCACTACATGTCATAGGAAAATCAACGTGGACGGAAGAAGCAACACGACAGGCGCAATAATCAACTTGCTTCAATAGATTACAGAACTGCGGAGCCGTCACGACTTCTCCCATATCTCCAATACTTCGATACCGATATCCTCCAGCGAAGTCAATTCACATGGGGGAACAGAGATTTCCTCTTCGGTAGCCACCCGTCTGTATTGCTGATCTGACTGCTCTGCGAAGCAAAGGGCTCTGAATCCCTGTTCCAGGTACACGATCAACCTTAATGCCTGAATATATTTGTCCCCTCCACGATGACGGATTCCAGCAAGGAGATCACGAATCCATGGATAGACGAGCATTACCCTTCCCTGCCCCAGGGAAGGTGTGTCTTTAGTTTTGAACTTGACTTCCCCGAGGGCTGCTGTCGAGGCGAGATAAGCAGGAGTATCTTGATCGGGTGCACTACTTGAGGCATCGGGTTTCATCCCAGTGACAGAAAATGTGATGCAGGGAAGGCTAAGTCGACGATCGGCGAAACGTGGTAAACCCAGAGTGGAAAGAAGGTTATAAAAATTGGTGACCTCCTGTTTCGGTAGTGTATCCTGCAGCGTGTGGACCCGCTGGGCAACCACAGTGTCTGGAATGGATGGTAGTACATATGGGGACTGGCGGTAGACAGAGATATCGGCGGGGAGAGAGTTATTAAACTTCGATGACTGTCCGACCCAGTCAAGCACCGTAATGTCCCCTTGGCGATTCACGATTTCCTGCAGAAGGAGTCCGAGCGCAACGTCTGCTTCACGAGTGTACTCGACGTGTATATCGCTGCTGAATATCCCGATCAAAGAGTATGCAACGTCTACTTTCACTGTCGCTTCGCGGGTTGAAGCCAAGCAGAGCCTTCGACGCAAGGAAAGCATTTCTGGAGAAAAGTGAACAAGAGCTTCTTCTTTGACACCAGTGGCTTTCGCCAACTCTGAGTAGATTTTTGGGGAGGTTTTATGGTTGATGTTGTCGTCGTGGAGGTACAGCTCCCATTCGCGGTCATAGAAACGGATGACTTGCGGTGCGAGGAGTTCTTGCAGTGTCCACGCACGAAACATCCATCGATTATGTTCGAGTTTAGAGGAATAGGGTGGGTTCGACTTCGATGGATGGGCAAGGAGGACAAGCGTGAGGGCCGAATTGTTGTACCACTTGTACATGAAGCGGATGGACTTCTCATAAACATCCCTATCCTTCTTGTTGATACAGCAGGTATCGCTCCATGACCATTTATAAGCTGTATAGTCGTCCCGAACCACTACGCAGAATTTACGTAACTTGTCGTTCGGGAGATCATAGACCGAGTTTCCGGAAACATCTTCGAAAGATGGTTCATTCTCTTCCCATGTATGAGAGAACATGACATAGAGGAAATAGCGTTCAACGACCTCTTTGATGCGATCCATGTTTGGTGCCGTGGACATCGACGAGACTAGTTCATGAAACGTCAGGTCCTCTTTGAATCTGCGTCTTCGCTCTGCCCGGTCGCAAAGACGACCCTCCTCGACATGAATGAGTATGAATGGAGATACGTCGAAAATAACTTCAATTGTTTTATCGATCTCTGCGAGCGTCTCGAAGTAGTTCTTGTGCAGTCCTTCAGAACGTCATCAATCATTGACCTTCAGACAAGTATATAGGAGATACTTACGGCAAATCTTGGGATCATCGGAATTCTTGATCTTCGAAAACATGTCACTCAAGGCGATGGATGCCTCCTGATAATTCGCCATGCCATGCAATGCCACATATCTCCTCTGGTATCCCCAAGGGTACAGTGGACCCCTTTCTATGGCCTGAAAGTATTCATAATTGCCCATCTGATCCGAAGACATAACATAGAATACCCATACCCATTCTGCATCTGTCAAGGCATGCTTCCACAGTTTCATTTCCGCTTCTGCCTCGCTTCGCTTCGCGAGGAGATGAGCGATGCAATGGGAACAGCGGGGTAGCGAGGCCGAGAAATGTGCAATTGCATTTTCATTCAAGCGATCCACTGTCGTATTATTTCCTATTTCGAGCAACGAATGACGTGCACGATATCCAGCACGGATCACTTGAATACGTCACACGGAAAAGAGTTGCACCTGAACTCACCCACAAGACAATCTGCGAGGACCAATGCCTCGGTGTACCAAGCAACGGCATCGGCATACTTACTATGGCACATTGCCTCATCCCCAAACCCTTCTGAAATTGATGCAGACAATCAATTTTCGGGCAAAGTTTGGGACGCAACTTCTCACCACTGAGCAAGCTAAGTTTTGCCTTTATACTCTCCAAGTCTTCGCTGAGGCTAGTCGCCCTTGCGGAGAAGTAGTTGATCATCCCTGGCCTGCGACAGGATTCAGACAAGGCTCGACACCTCAGTTCGTGAATATCGTATATCAGACCATGGAGGTTCCAGTCGAATATCTCCCAACGTGTCAATACATGTGGCAAACACAGCTTTAAGGGACTTACCATCCAGATGGTATCTACTTCGGGAACATGGAGAAGTGATCCTAGATTAGGTATCGCTTCCAATACTTCCAGTACTTTCTCGTTCTCCTTTTCATCCATGTGGCGATCTGCGAGGAGAAAACACTTCCGTGCCTGCATGTTTTGGCGATCAATGCTAACGGCTCCCATGCGCGGCATTGACACACATACCATGACCAATCGATGTAAGTTGATGTCCGGCGAATCCTTGGAGAAGTCACTTTCGCAATGCACTTCCTCGGGACGTTCGACATTGAGAAAGGTGAGGGACTAGGGACAAAGAGTTTAGTAGTTGAGTATCTCTGGATCGTGCATCTTACCTTGACGCAATCGATGAAATGTTTAGTATTGCTATCACAGTCGCGAGATGCATATCCAAATACACGCACCGCTCCCTCGTTGTCTCCCTGCCCATGTAGTGCAATGCCCTTCGCGACGTAAGCTATCAACGGTGCTTGGTCGTCGTTTGACTGTACGCACACATGACTTAGTGACGATACCACGGAAAAAGACCAAATTACCGTGATCGCATCAACATCCTCCAACGTCCCAGGCCAGTTTTTCCGTCGGACCCGAAGAAGAGCACGGTTAGCACGTGCATACTGAATGAAATCTTGATAGCGATTGTCTCCAATTTCCTTTGATAGTTTTTCCTCGCTTCCCACCAATTTTCCGCATTTCCATGCTTCATATGCCGCGTTATCGATATATGTAAACTGTGCCCAAAATACGATGAGCGGAACCGCGGCGAAACATTAGAAAGCTGGACTTAACGGGCTCCGACTGGTTTGGAGACGGAGAGAGGTGCTAAGGAAAAGGATGAAAATGATGAGATCGTGAAGATCGTGTGTGCTTACATGGAATGGGTAGGACCTATCGATCACAACTGAGAGGTTCCGTATAGTAATATCGTCGTCGTGTCCTCCACTGGCGAGAAGAGTGTCATCGGGCGAAATGGCTGCAATAAACACCCCCCTACGAGAGCGGAGGGGTTTCTTTGGAGGGAGGTTCCGTGTATCCCAGATATCGATAGCCTTAGCACGTCCTGATGAAACGGAGACAAGGAAATGACCACTGTGGGATACACAAAGAGAGGTTATGAGATCTCCAGAGGGTGCTTCCCATTCAGGGAGAAGGGTTCGAGTTAAGACGTCGAAACACCTGACAGAACCGCTGGATCCCCCAGCGAAGAGGCATTGACCATCAGTGGACCAGGCGAGTGAGTATGTCGCCTGCCAAGTGTTGGGTATGGATTCCAGTTGCGCCCCGGTGCGACTGTGCCAAATCCGGATCGAGGAATTATCCTGGCCAACGACGCGGTAGCCTGAGGCGATGCGACCGCCCGCTGGTGAGAACTTGAGCGACGAGACCGGTGATGAGAGGTGGTGTCTCAATGGGCCTACAAGACGTTCTCTTGTCTTCATGCACCAGACGATCACCGTCCCAATTTCCGATCCGCTCGCAACGCACAACGAGTCGGGGGATATATCCAGTGCAGTGATCTTCCCCCCGTGAGGCTCCTCCGCTGCGAACTCTCCCACCCTCCGACTCGGTTGAGTTGTCGTGTCCCAAATCACCACCTTTCCATTATCATCCCCACTGACGATCCACTTTCCATCCTTGGAAGCAGCTATAGTGCTCACACCACCCGGGTGTTCTATCGGTGGAACTACCTCTTGGAGCTTGTCGTTCTCTACACTCCAGAGTCGAATCTTGTTGTCGCCCTCGCAAGAACTCGCTATGCGTCTCCCGCCAGCGAGAAATACCAATGACGATATTGGACCACCACACCCATCGATTCGGTACAGAACATCGGAGTCATCTTCAAATTTACGCGAGTCAGCTATCACAGCAACGGGTCCATCAATACCATCATCGTGCTCACTCTGAGGCCATTCCCCGTCGCGTTTATCCTGCGCTGTGTCGCCCTGCATGAGGCTGTCCTTGAGCGTTCCAGGGTCGTGGTCATTGGCAATGTTCTTGCGTGTTCCTAGGTCATGGTCAGCTTTGAATAAGATGCGTCTTCTGGAATACGTTACCCTTCACTCTCTGGCACCGCGGATAGGCCAGCATTATGGTGAACAACAAAATGCATCCTAATAGCAAATAGTAAAGCATCGACGGTGAGGCCTCAGGTGCGAAGAGTAAGGTCTTTATTATAAGATTGGTACGTCTCCTGCCAGCTTGGGCGCTTCCCTTCAATCTTCCCAGGATGTCAACTGACAGGGTCATGCTGTCATAGAGACCGAACGTAGTAGTTGTTGACGTGCGCAGCACCGGACGGAGTGGTATTAAGTACTAACCCATCCGTTCCAACCTGAATCTTCCTGGTAACCATTGTGTTCTTCCTGTCAACTTGGGCTCCTGATGCATTCAGGTGTATCTGCGCGTTCATGAACGGCGTCGTCTTCTCGTCGTACATGTTCTTCGTGCCAGTGAGGACAACTCAACAACCTTGGTTAGGTTCCTACACTGACTCGAGTGTGGCCTACAGGGATGTCTGGCATAGTGGTAGTGAATCAAGATCAGCTGGTGAAACGTGCTTGTCAACGACCCCACCAAAGTATACGCCATCAAAGTCGCTGAGGCTGAATTGAGTGTTTACCGTTGTCACCACACTGCCCTTTCTGGCAGATCGCGGGTTCGGTTGTCGCGTTCCCTGTGGATCTCATCAAGAGTCTAATGCAGGGCAACAAGTCTGGCCTTTCGAGTTCTACTATTGCCACGAATGTTGACAGGCAAGGAAGGGGTGGATAATAGTTTTATCTTGGCCTCGAAGGATGATGTATCGCTCCTTATACTTACGGGATCAAGTGTAATGAGACTGCGCTCGGTTTGTCAATTGTCACATTATTTCCCCTTGAAAATGTGACTAGCCAGCCTTTCGACATCTAGCTTGTTTTTGGTCATACATCCCATACCTCATACTCAGATTTTTCGGTCTCCCTTGGTTAGAGTGGCATCCTGCAACCCCTCACAGATTCCATACTTTCTAGCAATCCATTCCCCAAGGATTCCACTGAGGGGGTACAGGTTAGCTATAGGAGGGAGTCGACTCAGACTGAATTGTAATCACCCTTTAGAACGGTTGACGATGAGACATGAGGATTAGATTATTCGAGATGGAGTATGTATAATGGGGTGAATTTACAAGCATGTCCATGCAAACGTCACTGAATTTACATGCAATCAATAGAATTTTCATGACGCATGGGCATCTGGTATGAAGCATATCATTACTTTTTTTGTGTCAATTTATGATATCATACCTTCGAACCCGGAAATGGCTCTGCCAAGATCATCAACACCCCCGTGGCACTGGAAACGAGCCAAGAAGGCGTTGGAAAGATTGTCTGTGTAGGTGGGTTTGGCGGGGTGATTGTTGGGGATGACTCGTACAGCGCCCTCGAGGCTCTTTATCGCCCGGTCAAGGTCAGCAATATCCTCGAGTTTCCGGAAACGAGCTAAGAGAGCATCGCTGAAGTTGCTCAAATAACCGTGTTTGTCCAGGTGGCAGTCGGGGATGAGCCGTGTAGCGTCCTCGAGGCTCACAATTGCCTGGTCAAGGTCATCAATACCTCTGAGTCGTCGGAAACGAGCGAAGAGAGCATTGCTCAAGTTGCTCAAATAGCTGGGTTTGTCCAGGTGACTGTCGGGGGTGAGTCGTACAGCATCCTCTAGGCTCTCGACTGCCCGATCAAGGTCATCGGGCTCTCGGCGTAGCTCGAAACGTCTTAGCAACGCGAGACCGAGGTTATTGAACCTGATAGGCCTCCTGTCGAGATAGTCTTCTGGAGGTTCTTGAGCAGCCCCGTCCAACCATGAGATTAGCTTCTCAAGTTCGGCCAAGTCATCAGAGTTCCTGAGTCTGAAGCGTTCATACGTTTGAAGCACGAGATCCGCAGCACGGCGTTCATGACTGCCCTTCGGGCAAACTCTGATGAGCTCGTTGATGAGCTTCTGCAGTTCGCCTTCGGGGGATGCTTCATATCCCGTTGCTTCATAATGATGCAAAAGAGCTTCAGATAGATAGAGCAACGTCGCAGGCCGATCCGGGTGACCATCAGGACGCAACCCGAGTGCTTCACGATAACGGAAGATAGCGAAGTCGAGGGATGTACCGTGGGTCTGAGAGGTAATAAAGATCGCTGTGGCGAGGTTGAACAAGGCAGCAGCGCGACACGTGTGTGTATCGGGGCAAATGTCTAGAACCTGCTCGAAGCGTGCAACAGAAAGTTCGAGATCTTCTTTGCTGTGGTATTTGTGGTAGCGAAGAAGAGCATGATGCCCTTGGTCCGTCAATGTCCCAAGCTTTGAAGACACTTCCCCGTCCAACTAAAAGCACGACCCTTTGAGCGCGAAGATAATTGTGACAATGACAATTCACTTACACTATCATCCACTTGACTTAAAATAGGTGACGTATGATTGCAATGCCACTGTTGCACCGCAATAAGGAGTGATGAACAAGGCGATACAACTTCCCCCTCCCTCTGGGAGAATGCGATCACTGTAAGACACTTGAGTACTTGGTACAAAAACACAGAAAATTGCAATACATCGATGAGTCCGGTGGAGCAAGTTGCCCACACTTATTTCGTATGTGCAGAGGGACTCTCCTCTACCTAGCATCGGGGCGACCTCGAAAGACGCACAAACTGCAAGTTGGACCATGGCGGATGGGTCAGACGGCCTGGAACGTCATTAGCACAGATAAACGCGCAAGGATAACTTGAGGATGCCACACAGGTGAATCTGGTCGTCCCATTGAATAACGCAGCCGTCGACCGGCACAGGCTTGTTTGTAGTCCGCTTGGATGTACCATGAAACTGGAGCTGAACATAGAAGCCGACGGGAATGCGCCCAAGACCGACAATAACATTTTCAGCCCGTATGTCTACGGAATGATTATTACCCATCTGCGAGGACAACAATAAAGGGTGCATACGTGTAATGACACTTTGCACATCCTCAGTCACAGATGTAGGTTGCGAGGACTTCAATTTATTATGTGCGTCGTCAGTATTCTCGCTATCAGTGCAAGCTAGATAATAAGCCAAAGGTCAACGAAAGAAAACCCACATTTGGCTCCGTAGATAAACAGCACCTAGTAAAGATGAGCACCAATTACTGATCATTGTGACGAAACACTGACTATGACGAGAGTACCAGCTGTATTTTTTTGCTAAAAAGTCCCGGAGGCGGGCTTCTTGCATCAGATCCTCTTGCGGCAAGTTCTTCTGGATCCATGGTCAACGCTAGAATGAACATCGACGGACAGCATACCCGCTCAACCATGTCTATCCATTCATTATCATGAGTCACGGCCACCCAAGCGCTAAAATTCTGTCAAAGGAATCAGTTTATTGTAGTATCTGTCAGTTTATCATACAAACTTTGTCTAATAGGTAACGGTTGATGATGTCTGAAGGATGAAGCGGCTGAATAACGGATTAATTTTTGCGATTACGATATTGCGAGTGATTGTACCAACTTGAGATAAACGCGGACTATGCTCGACAGCTACACCCAGTTAGTATTACTAAGCGCTCCATGACAAACAACTCACTTGTTCGAGATAGCCACTTTTGAGCTATCACGAGTAGAGCATCCAGAAGAGCAAGCAGTGCTGCAAGGATGGAGGCAATGGTGCGTGCGCTTTGGGATTCGGATTGCGCCACCCACTCAATCACCGGTAACGAACTCCACTTCACTGTCATCTTGAAACCTTTTATTAGGATGGTTTGGTTCTCGTAGTTGATACTTTGAGGACCAGGTCGGCAGTCCATCTCGAATGCAGGCGTCCATCTGTATGCCCCGCTGCTAGCGGTGTTACGATCCACGAGGATTTTATCACCAGGTGAACCCTTGTGGAACGATCCCAAGGTCCAAGAGCGCGTTTTATACAGGCCGGTAAGGAGGTAAAGGGAATCGCGCTGGGCGTACTTACACCAGCTAAGCGCATATTTGCTGGCAATCTTCCGAAGCGCCTCTAATTCCTGTTTATTCTGGAGCTCAGAGAGGGTAGCGCCGGATGGGAGGATAAGTATGGCCCCTGTATTGGAGGTCGCGATGAATTCGTAACCCCCCCTCAAAATAACAAGTCAGATTTTTGACGCGTCTACACTGATCTAACAGTACCTCGACAAGTTCACATGCGGATCCTGCTGCACGCCAGTCATAAACAAATGGTGTTCGGGAAGAGCAGCATGTTTTCTGTACGGCTTTGCAAACTTGATAGGTTTGTATGGAGGAATTCCACCGCATTCACGAAGGTCGTCGGGGAGGGGAAAGCTTGCGTTGAAAAGGACGACGAATTCACCGTAGTCGTTAACATAGCCGACATCCCCAATTTGGAACCCCTCCTTATCGTAGGGTTCAAGAGTACTGATTGGCTCGGGACAGCGCAGGGGGTACCCGAAATTCTGTCGTAGATTGGTTGCATACAGATCCTGCGGGAGGCTGCTCATTGGGAATGTTATCTGTAGAGTGAGTTGGGTTGTCCAGTATGAGTTGCACCCACGCTGTGTGCACTACAGCCTCGCCCGAATTCGACATATTGGGTGGCGAGCCGAGAATGAATATTACCATTTTGGGCCCGAGGTGGCTGGGTGGAAGTCGTGGCCCCCCCAATCACCACCAACTTACCTAGTTTGTCAGGAAATGTAGCTTTGTTCGGTCCAGGTCCATGCGTTGGGCAGGGTCCTCTAGTATCTTGACCGCGTCTAGCAGCCATATTTCAAACTTGAAGCATACCTGCGCTATCTAACGGTCCGCGATATCAAACACGCTGCGAATGGCTGAAGACTGCAACGCACGGGTGTGTCTGATTGACCCTCGTAACCCTGCTTCCATCTTAATACACCGAATTCTTTCAGTGGCAGACTGAAGAAGGTGAACCAGTCGAGGTTAACCAGCGTGCATTGATCCGCAAAGTCCTCGCACGCTATCCAGGCGAGTTTACCTGTAAGGGAACAATTCATTATATCGGAAAACCTCCTCAATGTCTCGATTGTGTCAGTGTTCCGAGAACTCCTTCAGAACTCCGACGATGCGCAATCTTCCATTGTCGAAATTCACTTTGAGACCGCTACATCAAAGGAGGCAGTTATCGATTCGCTGATGCCACCTGATCTGAACTCTTCTGAGGTAAGAGTATATGTGCTCTTAGCTATGTCTTGGTACGTTCGACTCGACCTTTCTTTCGTCAGGTCGTCCAATGGACCTTCAAAAACGACGGGCAATCGTTCACACCAACGGACTGGAGCCGACTTACAAAGATCGGTGCGTACTTGCATCTTGCCGCACTTACGTTCGTATAACTTGTCTCCATCCAGCCGAAGGCAATCCCAACCCAGCCAAGGTCGGCGCGTTTGGTGTCGGTGAGTCAACTACCTAGTCTGAACATAACAGCCGAAGAAATATTATCTGGCAGGTTTCTACAGCGTATTTTCTGTGACCGATCGTCCGACAGTATCATCTGGGGGTATGGCATATTTGTTTTTCGATATCATATTGGTATAAAGATGGTTGTAGGGCATGGGATGCAGTTCTACTGGAAGGATAATAAGGATCAGGTACGGAGATCGCTGGTTTCAAGAATTACTCCCTCATTCAACATTAGCTATTCGTCCGTCGAGGGGATCTCCCCTCGGGAGCATTGACAACATTCCAGCTTCCGCTACGGGAGCCTAGACTGATGCCGCCAATGGTCGATTTTATGCGATTTCTTGCGACGTCGATCGCTTTCATGCTACACCTGAAGGATGTGAGCATTTGGTTCAATCACCATTGCATTGGACGCGTAAAGAAGGACTTCCTGGCTTCCGCTGAAGCCGTCGAGTTTCTTATTCCGCTGAAACGTTCTACTCCCTCGGAGATGATGGTTGTGGATAAGATCCAACGCCATCGTGAGTCCTGTTCTGATGCAAACTGTGTATCCTGATCATGGTATCACACCAGAATTCACGATCACGGCCGAAATCATGCACGCACATCCCATCGAGGTTCCGGAATCTCGCGAGCAGCATGACTTCTGTGAATCACCACCTCAGCTTGAAACTCCCTCTATCCCATTGCAGACCGGAAATCCCATACGTCTTTATACGGCAAAACTCGGTCTAATCGTGTTTACGGCAGAGGTAGACATCAAAGCGACCAAGGAGCTATCGGAAGAATTTCTCTGGTGTACAAGCAAGGAGCCACCTTCTCGACTCGAGTATAACCTGGTATATGTGAGTTCATCTGGTTCGATTACCCAGTGTTGCAAATTTACAGATCAACTATACTGAGACCGGGAAAGACGAGTATGATCGGAGCTTCGCAGATCAAGAGACCCAGGCCGCTATATCTATATTCCAAGGGCTTTGCGCCGACTTGAATGGGTTTGTATTCTCGATATCAACAGTCCGAGCACTGATTAATCCAAGACTAGGGCATTGTATTCAAGGATCTTCATTGTTCGTGTACCCTTCCCTGTTTGCTTGTGTTTGCTTATATCTTTGACAGGGGCATTCCACTAGACAAACGACAGGTATCGGTGGCCATATGGCATCGCGCTTTATTCCTACCGTCGAGCGTGAATCGATAGATCTAGTGTAAGATATCTCTTCTTCTGCGACACAATTACTCACACAAAAGTGATAGGAACGCCCCCAGTAAGTGACCGCTTTCATTCCAGAGACATACATGCAAAGTCCCAATGACTCGCTTAGTCTGGAATAAGGAATTACTGTATGTTGGAGGCTTCCTGTCTCGTGCTGTCTATGAGTTAGAGCTCTCCGCTATTCAAACCTCATGGGAGAAGGGAGTCAACGGTAATCCTGATATCCGACCATCAGTAGAGTTACAGGAACGGCTATACCAGGGTTTCATTCACATTCTCAAATTCTTCACCTTCCATCATTCAACGCCATTGTCAGAGGTCGCAAAACTCCTGCAGGACTCGTTCTATGGGTGTTCTGCGTCTCCTCTACGGTTTCTCTCATCCATCGGTGTTCGCCCCGCCCCGGATATTAGAGTGTTTGATCCGCTCTGCACCAAGTTCCTGAAGCACGTACCCATACTCTCATCAGATGTTACTCAAGCAGGCGAGCGTACAATCAAAGCGCTGCCAGACCAACACAAGATATGCACCATAACACTCTTGGATGTTTTACAAGATCTGACGAAACATACCCTCGACGAAGAGAAGCTTGTCGCTTGTCTCCAATGGATGATGAGCCTCAGCTCGACCGCTGATATGACTGAACTGTTACAGGTGGCTCGCTTCTGGGGTGCAGACAGAAAAGCACTCCGACTGTCCTCTATACGGTACTTTATCGGTTCCAAAACCCATATCCCTCCGAATGGACCACTGCCTGAGTCTGTAATGCCTCTCAGAGTCACCGATCACTTCGCTTCCCCAGAGCAGCTCACGCGGCTCGTCAAGAATTTCAGCTGGAAAGAGTTCGCAATCACCGACTGGCTACAATACATTTCTCGACCAGAGATCGGGTCGGCTGATCATAATTATGACTTCACTCGGTCGATCGACTGGGCTGAGTGTGTCCTGAGCTCCGTTTCCCGCGCATGGTCATCCTCGCGGATGAGCGAATCAGACCTGTCGGTATTCGAGAACAGAACCTGTATTCCCACAACCCATGGCTTATGTCGCCCGGACGACTCATATCTTCTCATCGATACATTCGATGATCTACATCTCCCAATAGTCCACTTCCCCTCAGGCCTCGAAATCAACGCGGAGATGGAATCACTCCTTCAAGCGCTGAAAATTCGACAGTATCTTCCCCCTCGGCTTCTGACACGGTAAGCTGATGCCCGCTTTTAATGATGTATTTCACTTAATCAGTGCACCCAGGATGGTGGAGATAGGAAAATGGAGTACATTCAATCTCATTGACCATCTTGTCCGAGCGCCCGATTTCCCTACCTCGATGGAACTCTCCGAGCTGAAATCATCATGCGTGTTCGCCATGGAAGGCATTCAGAAAGACGCGAGCATGACGCGTTTTCGTGCCGACGCGCTCTACCCGCCGATGAACGGCTTCCGACAACTTCATTTGCCCGTGATAGAGTGGGGCGAGAGGTCAGAGTGGCAGGACACATCGCCCGAAGGTAGATCGTCAATTTCGTGCTCGAAATATGTTAACACTTCCCCCGGTGCTGTTAGCTGTGTTACTGTATCGCTTGGGTTTGCGTCGCTACCCACCCCTGGAGGTGATCATGAACCTTTGTTCTACACAGGATACAGCAGTCAGGACAAATGCCTTCGCATACTTATGCACCAACCTTCAATCGTTATATTCGGATTATAATCCTGTCAACTTTCGACATACTGCATTTTTACCAGCGGAGAACATGGACGGCCCTTGTCTGGAGAAGTTGGACGATGTACTTGTGGCTTTATTGTCTGCCAAATATAATGCTCAATAACGCTACGTTTAAGGTGTTCTTGGCTAATCAGTGGAAACAACTCGGGTTATCTGTCATACAAGACAGGCAATTGGAACACGTCATGAACGAACTAGGGGTACAGCAACATCCACCTGCTGCATTTCTTCTTCACCTGCTGGAGACAAAACCACCATCGAATGAAGAAATCGCTCGTCGGTGGTTTGAAATCTTGTCTGAGCGTATTCCAAGTAGGTGATCCTCTCTTCATTAGTCCTGTCGAGGTTTGACGTCATTTCAGGCTTTTCCCAGCATGAGCTCGACAAGCTCTCTCAGCTGCGGATAGTCCCAAATACCATTTTTGAGGACCGGGAATGGTTGACACCTGTCCAATGTTACTTGGAAAGGAGTACGAAACGTGACTTTTATTCGAAGCTGTTTCACCTCGTGGATTTTGGCCACTCCGCGAACCACTTTTTGCGCGTTTGTGGTGCCAAGCTAGCGCCCTCCGAAAGAGATATCGCGGAGAGTCTGATCGACAACCCCGTGAGATTCTATGAGGCTGCAGGAGGACAGGAACGGTAAGCATAGTGATATATTTGGATTACTACTAATTGGCGAGGACATAGCTTCTTGCAGGAGGTGCGCGATCTCGCCGCCCGGCGCGCTCGCATTCCCAATGACACTGTGAACAAAATGATGTCAAAACCAGTTTTACTTGGTGAAAGGTCCGCGAAAACCACGAATCCAGACAGCTCGGAGAACTACCCGCTGTGGGAACCCGAGGGAATCATGATTGTGGACGATATAAACACCTACCAGCTTTTTGAAGACTCTATCATTGCTGCGCCACGAGAAATGTCTCCTGAACTCGAAGGTGAAGACGAGTTACGACGCCTCCTCCCAAAACAAAAATGCTGACTGAATGCAACAGATTTCTATCGATTGCTCGGGTGCAGATACCTGAGCACCGTCGTTCGAGAGCAGTGCAACGAGTCCAGTGAAATACTAGATACACGGACGTGTTTCGACCTCCAAGCCTTGATTCTAGAACGGGTGCCCTTGTTCCTTCGTCACTATGCATACTCCCGTCCCGAAGCATTTGTGTCGTGGTCTTCTTTCGCCGACAGTATCGTCGTCAGGCTCTGGGAGTCTCTGTCTGTTTCTAAAACCCTCACCATCAACAACAATATGACTACAAAAGAGCAAGATATGTGGGCGACTGCAAAGTGCGAACAAGGAAGAATAGAAATTTGGATCTCTCGGAGTGCAAAGAAAGACATGTATGAGTAAGTTGCAGTGCTTCACATCTTCTGGCCATCTGTTACTCAAGATGGCGAAAAGGATTGCTGTACCCCTATGTCGAGTATTGTTTGGTACAGTTAAGCCTAACGATGCCCACCCCCTTACGGCTATCCTTTCCGAGGACCTCAATATCCTGAAGCGGAGAGGGTACGATGGTTGGTTCTGTCTGCTTAAACCCGGAACAGGAAACTTAACCACGACGTTGCATCTCGTAGTTGACCGGGTCATCACGAAGTGCCAGCAACACGTCAACGACTCGGGTTTGGCAGACGTGGCGAGTTCACACTGCTCAATAGCCCCGGAGTCTTCCAGCTTCCCTTTGACCAATGTTGCGGCACAGCAACGTGTGACAGAAACGGGTCCTAATACCAACGTTCCGAGCTCTCAATCTGCTATAAATCAATTTGGTCATCTTGGAGGCAGGGAGGTCGCACCTGGGTCCCTTACCCCGGCTGCCCACCTTCCTCGCACGTTCACCAACATCATGAATATTTCTCGCGATGTCGTTCATGCTGTAACCCGCTACATTGTGCCAAGTTCTACTTCCTGGTAAGCTCAGCCACAGAGCAAGCACCATATACATAATCCATCTACACTTTTAGGGTTGCACGTGAGGTGATGTCTCGGAGTGACATACGTGAGTATCTGAAAGCCTAAGCGGGCCTTTTCTGACCGGTTGGGCAGGAGACAAAGTAAACGAAGCAATCGAGGCATGTAATACGGGAGAACAGAATTTAGCTCATCGTGACAAGGATGTGGACATGAACAAGTTCTTGAAAAGCGGCTACTGTGATATCCCTGGGTCGAATGACAGTTTGCAGTCCATTGGTGAGTTTGTCGCTCTTCGCCCATTTCTTTCTAGCTATAAGGCGACTAGGAAAAGTGGGAGACGTGGATGTCTATATTGATCAAGGTAATCCCTTTTCAATAATATGTTGTATACTGAATGCGATGTACCCTTTCAAACAGTTATCCTCGATGCTGATACATTCATGGAGCGCATGTGTGAACCGCTTGATCATTTCGTACGCATCATCACTCCAATTGCCAAGATATATAATCTCCCCATGGGATCACTGCGCATTTTCTATAACGACACTGCCGGGTGCATTGCGTTCAATTGCAAAGGGAGCTTGTACCTTAACCTCCAATACTTCGAAGCATGGCGTGAGTACGACTAATTTAAACAATCGTTCAATAAGCTGAAAGATGCGCCGAAAGACTACCAGGATGTCAAGAACGGCAAAGTACAACAAGCCCTATCATCATGGTTATTCCATTTCGTTAGTCAGTCATGTAATATGATTGACAAGCATTTGAACCAGGTACTTTGTGCTCGCCCACGAAATCGCGCACAACCTCGTCACATGCCACGATGCAGAACATGAGTTCTGGTTTTCGGCGATCTGTGAGGCGCACATCAATGAGTTTTCGCAGCTTATTGGCCCCACCTCGGTTTGAGGTAGTCGTGTGGTGGGAGATCAGGAGTACTTGAGTTGTTGCCGTTTGGTTGATATCCTACATTTCCAGGTGGAAGTGAGCAGATACAGCATTCATTATGATTCACGACCGTACGGTGGCGAATAATTACCAGGTTTACTATCCCGGTTAATGGGATTGTGCATAGTCCTGCGATCGGTGGACACTTCTTAAGGGTCCAGCCCTCATCAGTCGCAATGGCCAGGAAGAACCTCAGTTGTTCATCTGGCTAGAAGACTTGAGATCGTGACGCTCTCGACCACATGGCTTGCGTTCTGTGAAAGTTGATGAAGATAAATCTTCATAACACGCTGGGTAGCATGACGTGAACATGTCAAGAGCTAGAACGCCGTCTCTCATTATGCGTCGCATACCACGAACACGTATGGAGAGTACATGTTGAGACAACCAGGCAATATGGGGTAATACCACCCAAACCAGAACGAGACAACGCAAAATTCATAGCCATAACAATTCTGAATCAGGCGAGCCGTCCGGAACGAGCAAAGGTTCGGTTAGTTTAGGCATTCCATTAGAGTGGACTGGCTTCTGACCGGGCACCAAATTCCTCCTCTGTCGACTTGCACCCTTGATCCCGACGTGATGGATACACATAGTGGTTGATTGGCCAAGGGCTTTTCAATAGTCTGAGAAGGATGGACCCTGGGGTAGGATCCTGGTTTGACGTGGGCAACGTGGTTGCAGCTCGCGTGACAACGCATAAAGAAGCAATGGGAATTTGGGTGCTTCTGACGATGGGACGGCGTCGCTGCCAAGTCGCTCTCCTGCGCGGCAGAGAGAGAGTGGGCCTTAGCATCCCCATGCTCGTTCAGTAACACTCACGAAGAACCAGAGCAGACGGGCTGAAATGCGGGTGTCAGAGAAAACAACCTCGCGGCCTCCCCTGCGCTTGTTAAACCGGAAGCACCATCCACAAAACATACGTGGCGAATGGAATCCCTCCTGTTGTACCACAGATACAAAGTGATTGCACTCCGGCACGCCTCAAAATCTCAAAATCGCGTGCATCGTCGAACACGAAGATGGGAAGTTAATGAAAGAGCAAGTTGGTAGGGTGTATCTTGCAACTCGACTGGCATGTCTGTATCCGGATTCTACGAGCGGCCAGAACGCAGCCTAGAAGTTACCCAAGGGCTCAAGCTCTGGATCAATCTCCGCACATCCAAAGGGGTTGGGAATATGATGATCCTATGACTGATGGGCCAGATCAACATGGTAAACAAGCAACGCGAGTCTGACTGGAATGTTCACCAAGACCAACGCTTCCATGCTCCGATCGAACGGCCGAGGAGTACATGCGCCCACGTTCGTCACTGACGTAATCCGGCTTTTTCCGCAGTAACTGCCCTTCTCCTCCGTCCATTGCTCTGCGCTCAGCGATTGCGCATACAACTGACCCGACCAGACTGTTCAAACTTTCAAGGCTCCGCACAGGATGGCTGAAATGCAGGTAAAGCAACATACATTCTGCCATTTTCATCACCAGCGTAACCGAAAGTCGCCCTCACTTGTCCACCGCTAGACGGTGAGTGACATCAATCTTGATGTGGCGACGCCATCGTAACCTGCGTATCGTCCTTGTCGCATCCCATCTAGGACTCGAATGTGAGTGGTTGACGCCTGCGTTCAGACCTTTCTCACAGACCGTATCGTCCATCTCATCTAGGAGGTGAGTGACCATCGACACCTGCTGGCACACCTGTCTCACAGACCGTATCGTCCTTGTCGCATCCCATCTAGGACTCAGATGTGAGTGATTGTCGATACCTGCCTTCACACCCATCTCACAGCCCGTATCGTTCTTGTTGCATCCCGTCTAGTTCGTGAGTGATCGTCGACACCTGCGTTCACACCCGTCTCACAGCCCGTATCGTCCTTGTTGCATCCCATCTAGGAGGTGAGTGATCGTCGACACCTGCTTTCACTCCCGTCTCACAGCCCGTATCGTCCTTGTCGCATCCCATCTAGGACTCAGATGTGAGTGATTGTCGATACCTGCCTTCACACCCATCTCACAGCCCGTATCGTCCTTGTTGCATCTCATCTAGGACTCAGATGTGAGTGATTGTCGATACCTACCTTCACACCCATCTCACAGCCCGTTTCGTCCTTGTCACATCCCATCTAGCTTGTGAGTGCTCGTCGACACCTGCTGGCACACCCATCTCACAGCCCGTATCGTCCTTGTTGCATCCCATCTAGGAGGTGAGTGATCGTCGACACCTGCGTTCACACCCGTCTCACAGCCCGTATCGTCCTTGTCGCATCCCATCTAGCCCGTGAGTGATTGTCGACGCCTGCCTCACACCCATCTCACAGCGTATTGTCCTTGTCGCATCCCATCTAGTTCGTGAGTGATTGTCGACACCTGCCTTCACACCCGTCTCACAGTGTATTGTCCTTGTCGCATCCCCACCTAGATCGTGAGTGATCATCGACACCTGCTTTCACACCTGTCTCACAGTGTATTGTCCTTGTCGCATCCCTAGCCCGTGAGTGATCGTCAACGCCTGCCTTCACACCCGTCTCACAGCGCGTATCGTCCTTGTCGTATCCCATCTAGCCTGTGAGTGATCGTTGACGCCTGCTTTCAGACTCGTTTCACAGCGCGTATCGTCCTTGTTGCGTCCCATCTAGATCGTGAGTGATCATCGACACCTGCTTTCACACCCGTCCCACATAATGTATCGTCCTTGTCGCATCCCATCTAGCCCGTGAGTGATCGTCGACGCCTGCCTCACGCCCGTCTCACAGCCCGTATCGTCCTTGTTGCATCCCATCTAGTCCGTGAGTGATCGTCAACACCTGCCTCCACACCTGTCTCACAGCTCGTATCGTCCTTGTCGCATCCCATCTAGCCCGTGAGTGATCGTCGACAGCTCTTTTCACACCCATCTCACAGCCCGTATCGTCCTTGTTGCATCCCATCTAGTCCGTGAGTGATCGTCAACACCTGCCTTCACACCTGCATCACAGCTCGTATCGTCCTTGTTGCATCCCATCTAGCCCGTGAGTGATCGTCAACACCTGCCTCCACACCTGTCTCACAGCTCGTATCGTCCTTGTTGCATCCCATCTAGCCCGTGAGTGATCGTCAACACCTGCCTCCACACCTGTCTCACAGCTCGTATCGTCCTTGTCGCATCCCATCTAGCCCGTGAGTGATCGTCGACGCCTGCCTCACGCCCGTCTCACAGCCCGTATTGTCCTTGTCATATCCCATGTAGGAGGTGAGTGATCGTCGACACCTGCGTTCACACCCGTCTCACAGCCCGTATCGTCCTTGTCGCATCCCATCTAGCCCGTGAGTGATTGTCGACGCCTGCCTCACACCCATCTCACAGCGTATTG
>JBBPRS010000166.1:0-47351 GCA_038093155.1 Boletus huronensis | reverse complement strand
GTACACCAAGAACTCCGCTTTTGACTCCCACAACGAGCACGCCGTAAAGGCGTGCACGACCGCATGTCCACTCGGGAACAGCTTGAGGCCACCTTTATCCGTGCGTATTATCCAGCTTGGTCTGTCACCGGTAAAGAAGACGCCGGTGAGCGTATGGCCTCCATTCACATTCGAGGATGTCGTAGGAGAAGTGATGAATGGGACGAATGTGCGAGATATCCGCTTTTGCTCTGCGAGCACAGTTTTTTCTGCTTCTTCTTGCCTGGACAACTCAAATGTCCGAGTAAAGACCTTTGTGAAGATGATTCCCAGAAAGGTAGAACGCCCGTCGGACGGAGGCATGGATAGGGGAATGGAATGAACTTCGTAGATCGCCAAGTGTCCGCAACGCATGAATACCTGTAAAGTCTATTAGTCAACGAAACCAGTGGTAAAGGGGACGGGCATACAAAAAGATGGGGAGTTGGAGCCGACTCTCCCAGTGGCGTAATGAGGATCTGTTCGATATCGAGGTCTTGCGGTTTGCGTGAGGGATCTTGAGGAGGAGACAGCGCAGGTGGATCGAACGAGTCATTCAACACTGGCTCAAGCGTACTGATGGCCACGCTCGAAAAGACAAGTGTTAGTTTGGGGAGGGACCATATCTGGCCGAGCAGCTTCGTGAATCTTTTGACTCCAAGGTAGACTGATAGACGAACCTCCATGACCCCCTGGGGCCGGATAAGCACGAGCCATTGACTGGCATGTCCTGTAGTAACCACGGCCTGAAGAGTCGAGGTAACAGGCTTGTCAGCACTGCTAGAAGCAGCGACAGTGCCATCGGTTGTCATCATGTCGAAAACGCTCGACGTATCCGTGTAGAAACATCCCGCGAGGTACCGAGATGACTGGTTGGAACATAATAAGTGCCCTGTCTACGACACGACACATCATCAAACATTACCTTCTCACCCATCGGCGACATATCTTTTCTCCTTATCTTGCCTCGCTCTGTCTCGCCGATGAACAAGCCGATGGTTTCGTCCTCACGGAGAATCAGCACAAAGGGATCGCATATGCTGCACGCCTTGATTCTTGCACGAGGCATGTTCCCATCCATGTCTTTGATTATCTGCCTCTCGGTACCATCTACCCATCACGGATCAAACAACGGATATGCATTCAGACAACAATGACACGCACCCGGTTCGAGGACGCGTATAGCGTTCGTCATCACATGCAAAATAGCCGTACGCTGAAAGAACGGACCGGCGCTGACCGTAGTCCCCGGTATACGAGTCGGAATAGCCAAATCCGTCTTTGCAGCCCTGGTCGCAATCTAAGCCATTCCCATTCCTAGATCAGCTCATCTCGAGGCTGGAGCTGGATGGAGAAACGCACGCGAGATACGCCAGGGGATGGATTGGCGTCCGTACTAATAATGATCGTATCGTTCTCTCCGGCAAATAATCCGCCGCTGGTTTTCTCATATGACGTACCATTTACTCTGTGAGACTGCCGGACCGGGATAGACCAGATCCCACGTGCACCACCCAAAACGTGGAGTTTGCGTTTAGTGCGAACAGGGAGGTCACGCTGGATACCGAGAATGGTTAGCAGACGAGAGGTACAAGAATTGAGTGTCTTGGCGTACCTGGAAAAGAGTAAAACCCCCTAGATGGCCGCTCCCTGTGGCAACCACGAGTTCGGGAACGTATCGTTCCTATCAACATGGAGGACGAACGACCATCAAACGAGTAGCAAGTACCCCGAGCGATTATTCATCAAATGTACCCGAATAGGAGACGTGAGTATATGTGCGCCGTAAGGGACGGGATGAAGGTATAACACATACCCCTAGTTTTGACAGCGAGAATGCCATATCTGCGATCTGCCCGTAGGCAGGAAGCGAGTCGCATAACGAAAGATGGATCACAGTGCGTGTCCGCAAAGAGTGTGCCCCAGGAGCTACGCCATTAGCGGCCGTTTTGGTCCCAGGCTTTGACTCTCCATATAAATCTTTCAGATGATCCGGCGTCAGCGATGTGATATCCAGACGTGTTCTCATGTTAGCTCACCATCATCATCGAAATCATCGATATCCATCGCGTTTTTGGTATCCACTACAGCGGTGAGTGCTGCACTTGTATCCTCTGCTTCACCATCCTCCACCTCCACCTCCACCCTCATTGCTCTCAATAACACCGACGGTCCGACTGTGCTCCCTACGAATAACATCCCCCCGTCGAGTTGCCTCGCTACCGTAGGAATCGTCGTCTGCGCAAGTGCTGGGTACAGGACAAGTTTCGACACGGTCCGTCCGTCTGAGATGATTTCTACAGGATGGACCATCCCATCCTTTCTGATCACGAAGAACGTCTTCTCGTCTGCAAACACTAGCTTGCTTCCTTCTAGGACTAGATCTAGGTCTTTGTCAAGCGGAAGTGAGGGAATATCGCTAACACGCGCAGACCACCCGTTGACGGGAAGCGAGACACGTCGGGCAGCTTGTTCAACGTAGATGAGCGAATTGGCGGTAAGGATGACAACACCTCCAATAGACTGTGCGCAGGGAAGGAGAGAGAGACAATCATGCGGTAGATTATCCACGGCAGTAATGATGGGATATGTGTGGTTGAGGAGATCGAGAGTGAAGATGTATAGACGACCCGTATCGCGGTATTCCTTGAGGCGGCTAGAAGGCAGGGTCGAGATGCAGAGCGTGAGCGAGTGCAAATTGTTATGAATGCAAGGTCCTAGAGCTTACCCGGCCCAGGTCTTTTCAGACTGACAAAGCACGGCGATGGTGGGGTTGTGGTACCCTGGCAAAAACACAAAATCGATGACGTTGCGCAGGTTCGGGTCGACATCCGCGACCAAATCCAAGACGAAGGAGGGAGAGTAGGGTACTTCTCTGAAGGAATTGTGAACTCCGGTATTAATTAGATAGAGGCACGACAGAATACCTTGCGAGGCTTTGGTCCTGTTCCATGACATCGAGTTCGGCTTGCGACTGGTAAAAGGGAAGGATCGCAAGGGAGTCTTTAGGGAGGGAGAGAGCAGCACAACGGGATAAAGGGTCTGCCCTGAGTTCTGCACGGAAAAGGTGACTGTCGAGAACTGCCTGTTGAAAGAAGTTCAAAGAGTGAGTCTCGGCCGAGATCTGGTGCATACCATTTGTGGGCAACGCTCGTAGGTGTGGATAGAGACAGTGACGAAGTCATAGATGGCGTCGGACCATTCCAGCAACGCAATCTATGGACGGGTTCAGAACGACTCGTGAGAAGATGACGGAGTGTACCTTTGCATCCTTGAAGGAGACGAGAAGACGGTCGAGCTTGTCGTCACTGGACGACATCGTGCGGACCTTGTCTATTCCCGTGACAGTTCCATGCAGTGTATGCTCGCGAAGGAGATGGAAGCACAACGCAGTTGCCGTTTTTTGGTTCACGTTCGACTGACTCGCCCTTTGAGAGGGTTTTCGGGGACGAATTAGACCGAGCACTCACTTTGACCGCATCGACATTGACCCAGCCTTCGCCAGACTGGTCCATCTCGACCTCGCCCTCTACGGCCTCTGTTCCCTTCCGCACGTGGGCGCGCTTGTCACGTTCGCTCTCAACATGGTCAAAGACTGGCAAAGGTTGTTCGCGGATGCCATAAACACGAAGGAGGTTCGATTTCGCGGTGACAACGTTCACGAGCGTGGGCGACGTCGACGAGGTGAGATTGAGGGCGACCGCGAATTCCACACCACTTGGAGGCAGAATGTCATGTCTAAGAGCGTGCATCACAATCGCTTCTGGCTGTATTTCTTCTGCTCCCCCGTTGCAGACAAAAACGACCGTCAGATCCGTGACAAATGGTCACACTCCAACTTGTCACACCACCACCCCCTGACCGTACTAGTAAGTGACCTGCTCGCAAGCGTTCAGTCATCCCGAGGACACCCTGTCTGGGACCCACATCAAGTCCGACTATCGTTCTCTCGATCAACGTATGCTTCGATTCAATTCTCGGTGCTGGGCTACCACCCTGGCTGCGCATCGTCGACTGCGCCCGTCAACCTACGTGTCCGTCGGTAAGCACGCCCGATCTGTTCCTCTTTCTGCCGCCCCTCGGACGATATGGATTATCTGATAAGAGCGAACAAACCGAACGCAGCTCGTCCAGTGCTCAGCTGTGGTCGGCGAACCGCGAATTGATCGGGGGCGGCTTCTGACGCACTTCCTGAGCTCCATCTGTTCGAAATCGTGGCAAGGGCTCGTCAGACACCGCCCCACAATCGAGCGGAGCCCCCATACCACGCTACCAATCTCCCTGGATTTCCAATTGACCCAGACTATCCAACAACTGGGGCGAGAGGAAAAAAATAAATTCATACAGCACGGTTGGCGTTGTGGCAACATGAAATCCTGTTCGTCTTCATGATTCCTCGATGAGGATGCATATTATGCATCTCATCAGTCACCAGCCTTGCCCCAACCGACCGCTCTTTAAGCTCCGTACAGATGTTCCATTGGATGCGATGTTGCCCGCTGCCTCGCTCTTCCCTCCGTTTTGCCTGTTTAGAACGTATCCGCACTTCAGTCGCTCCTCCACTGCATGCACGATTGCACAGGGTATCCCCTTCTCCTTTATTCGTGCCGTCCTGCAATTGGATGGCTGTCAGCGTACTCCCGTAGTGTTCCGATGGGTTTGCTGTTCGCGCAGCTGTAAGATGAATCTTCGCCGTATACGCAAAGCTGTGTTTTGTTTTTAGACGGCCCCCGTTCAGCTCCCTTCTGCTACGGGAAACGTCGGTGACTCTCCACGCTGGGCTCATTGAGAAAGTATGGATTTTTTTGCGGGCCAAGTCACCACTTGGAGAGTGCTCGCAAATCATCATGTGTCTACCCCGCTCCTCACCTCGCGGCAGTTTGAAAAGATGTCAAGGGCTCGAATTTGCCACAAAGGGCCCGGGTGGAACTTCTATCACGATCGACGCGCGTGAGCTTCGGTTCCTGATGTGGTCTCTCTGTGCAATCGGTCACCTCAGGCTTCCTCTTAAACCGACGTAAGTGCAAACCTACTTTTTTTTTTCCTCAATCAGCCTGCTTGCCAGCTGTCCCTTGACGTATACGCACCGACACGTTGTCATCATTATATGCAGTCTTGCTCATCGGTACCCGTCAGGCGCTGAGAGTGAGCCCTTCCGGCGGTCTCAAAGTCACAAAAGAAAACGTTTCTGTACACCAGCCTGTACATGGCTCCCCCCGCCATATACGGAGAAAATATAACTTGCCGAGTATGAAATCGTGCCCAACAAGACGCCGGGGGATACTAGCAGGACGAGCGTCTCGCCACTTGCCAGTCAGTGGAGCCGCAAGCCTGTAACCACTCTCGCCAAACGCACCCCATCCGTAATCAGCCCCCCGTAATTGAATACATGGCGGTCTCGTATGGCCACCTTCTTCTCGAGTTCTTCGCCCCTAGAGCCACTCGATCCTCATTTGGTCGCGTAGGGTTCACATCAGAATCGACCTCATGCCCTGCAACCTGGTTTACTCGTGTTCGCAGCGTGCACCCCAGTCAGTGGCAACGCTAACAGCCCATTCGCCCATTCATCTACTTAGCAAACCTCGATCCCCGGAAGCCCCGTGTGTGTGTTTCCTTTTGATTCTCACCACTCATATCCAAAGTCGCTCCCTCCGTGGTTCCTTATCCCTTCGTTCTTATAAGTACCTCCCTCCGCACCCATATGCACGCCCCATTCTGCTAGGTCAGATCGAGCACGAGCTATGGCTACCGTATTCGTTTCAAATCCATTGTCATCGTTCAACCCTGGCGTCCGACCACCCTCAAGACCCGACCGCGGCGGCGCGGGCGGGCCCCCGGGATCATCCAAGGTTAGTTCTCACGTCGCCCTCTTCCAACGTTCGAAGTGATAGTGAACCGCGGCCACCTTCCCCCCCAACCCTTGCTCTTTTTGATGGACAGAACTACGTCTTGCCAGTACCCTCCGGCTTTTCGGTGCGCGTCTTCAAAGCGCCAACTCTTTCTGCTTCCGCCCATCAGTGCTCAAATGCCGGTCAACAGCTATCCGCCGTCACCGCAAGAGGTGACATTGACTACAAACCGTCATCACATCGTGACCCCCGCTCGTCGGGCGCTCCGGTGCGTGATGCTCCTCGGAAACTAGTCAAGCCACCGCCTCCATCCCACGTCCATCCCCAACACGAAGACCGAGAACGAGAGCGGGATCGAGGCTATCGCGATACCAGACGGTTCGGGTTCATCCACCCTGGACCCGTCCCAGATACCTACATCTATGAGCGCTCCATCGCATCCTCGAAATCAGATCGCTACCACGACTATTACTACCCACCATCGTCGGAGAGCACTGTGAGCGAGATCGACTCCCTCTTCTCGCTCACCTCTTCTGCCTCGAGTAATAGCAGTGTGGACGACGATTGTCCACCGCGAGGCATGCTCCAGGTCGCTCGTACCGCATCTCAGCGGAGACCATCATTCACCCATGGTGGGCAGAGACCCGGGACGCCCTTCCCCGTGGCATATCACACGTGCCCAACTTGTTCGGAGATGAGCAACAGCCCACCACCCCGCTCGGCTAGTAGATCTGATGGCACAACGCATGCCTCCCGCCCACTACCTACCCCTCCCGTGAGCGCCCGCTTGCGCAAAGACAGCCTCGTGCTTGCAAGCGAGCGTTCGGTGCCACCAGAGGCCACGCGTCCGCGGCTCCCGCAGTTACGTATTGGAGACCGTCCCGGCCACCCTGCTGACGCTCCGCAGAGCACATGGTCTACAGCGGAGACGGGGGGATATCTCTCGACCTCGCCCCCCCAACTCACCCGCTCGTCCTCGTTGAAGAGCAGCGGATCCGCGGGAAGCAGCTCCCATGGCGCCGTGCCTCTACCTCCGGGGCTGAACATCCACTGGGAGTATGGCCCGACCATCGATATCACCGCGGAACAGCCTCACCGTCAACCAAACCGCCGTAACTCGGACGGAGATCAAGGCCAAATCATGCCTCCGCGCCCACGCCGCTCCAGCACTGTACCTCCACCACGTTCCGTTCGATGGTGTGAAGAGCTGGTCTGCCCAAGCCCCATCTTGCCAAGCCAGAGAAGGAGAGGGTGGTTCAACAGACGAGGGTGTGTTCTTCCATCTCTAGTCTAGCCCTTTCCAGACATGAACCCTGACTGGTCCCGACCACCTTCCCCCTTTTCTGACCTTCCTGAATTGTTCGACTCATCGGGATGTTTAGGGATCAACTGTGGCGCAACGATGGCTCGTACAAGCCTCCTGCCCCAGGTGAGGACTACCCTGAAGATCTCGACGACTACCCAGAACCATCCGAAGGCTGGCAAAACGAAGATGGCGTCCGAATCGACCTCAACAGGAGGCTCATACCCAAAGCGCCAGTGCGCTCAGTCCTCAAACGGACGAATTACTGTAAAGAAAACAGTATCATAGCAGGATACCTCACCAACGGCCCAGCCTCACCTACGTCAGACGACGAATGAGTGTGAGCGCATGAGTGGGCCCATGTCCCCCTTGACGTCACCCATCACGATGGTCACCGTCGCCCACACTTTTTCTTTTCTGGACAATCGGTTCCCTCCCCCCCAAGTTCCGAGCTTGCTTGTCAAGCGGCGTATATACGTTTCGTTTTTTGTAGTATTTACGTGTGGGCCATTGTGACCTTGCGCGCCTCTGCGCCTCGCCAGCATCATTCAGCATTCTTTAAAGATATACCCCCGCACTTCACGTTTGTGGATCTGGCATCCTGGTTTGTATCATTAGTACCGTATGGTGATAGGCCATGTACGTTACTGTTTCGCCTTGTAGCTCGGAGTAATAAATTACACGCCTTGTTTCATGTCATGGCGTAGGAGAGATGGGTCAGCAGTCAATGGTCAGCGGTCTCGACCCATTGGAAAGTGGGGCACCTACTTTCAGATCACAAGGGTCATGTTTTCGTGACAGGGTAGACGGGGATGCTGGGAATGTCACAACACGGATAGCACAGAGCACGATGTATCCTCCACAATAGAACCTGGGCAGTGGGAGCGACGGGCCGGAAAGGGTCGGCCTGGAACACTCCAACTCACATGAAGCGGGGAGATCCGGCTGTGGGCGCTGTGCCACTGTGCATTGTGAATTGTGCCAATCCATCAAGATCACGACGTGCGTGATCGAACGCGATGCACCGTGGCTGTTACAAAGACGTACAGCAGCAGTGACCCACTTGCAACCTAGAGCCGTGGAACCTTTTTTTTTTGTTCTTCGCGCATTGCATTTAGCCGACATGCCGTCTGGACTCTCTGGACGTTCTGAAACGACGTTTCAAGCTTTTTCTGGCTCAGTGGTGGGGGAGTAATTAGACGCTAGATGGAGGCTGTCTTGTGTACTTGTGTATACTTGTTTATGCGGAGCCGACGTCATCGTTGCCTGTCAGCCTGTACCCATCCATGGCGACTCGGAAGATGTCCCTCCTACACATACTGATCGCAGACAGTCGATCGACGGGTGCAGATAGAGCCTGCTCGAGGGCACATAACTAACCCCTTCCGAAAACGTTGGGAAAACACTGCGACTGGACGCTCGTGAATCGGAATACCCTCTAATCAGTCATGGGGTCCTATGGATGAGTGAAAAAAATCGAGTGAAATGGACTCATCGGTCATGGCGATGCTGTCAAGTGATCTTCTTCTTCTGAAAAAAAAAAAAACTCCCCGCATCCTCGAAAGTCAATCGATGATTGAGCAGCCCGAGCGGTGCCGCCTTATGTCCGGCGGTCGCCCGCATACCAAACGTGATCCACACGCTAGACAGTCGCAATGGCCAGTCATTCCTCGACTGCAACTCCTGTCCTATCTATATCGACATCGACATATATCCGTACTGCTTCGCTCGCCCACACGGCAAATCGTACGACTTCAGACAGCCTGACACTGTCTCTTGAGCCATGCCAGCGCACGCGCGTCATCCCCTTCGAGCAACGGCGCCACCTTGGACGCCACCTCGGCATGATAGTCATTCAGCCACTTCTTCTCCTCGGAAGTCAGGATCGACAAATCGATCAAGCTGGTCTGAATAGGACACTGTCGCGCCAACGTCTATCAGCATTCCAAACGCGATCGCAATCTGGAACCGACCATCGTGACGCGTTCAAAGCCGAGGTATCCGTTCTTCCCAAAGTTGTTGGGGGTCTTCACTTCGCGAACGATGACCACGTCCTCGATGCGTATGCCCCACTTACCGTCGGCATAGTATCCCGGCTCTTTTAGAAGGTGCAAACAATGGTTCTGAATAATCTGCGGTCACGACATAGTTGGCCTTTTCCTTACCATTCGATACCGTCATCCCCGGTTTCAACCCCGTACTGTTGTATGCTGGTTTCGTGGTCAGTCCACGAATCAGTGGGAGGTGCCATGTGTTCATTACCGATGCGTGTGCCAATGCCCTGAGGACCTTTCAAGCAAGCAGTGAGTTTCGCTGTCGTGTATCTTCCAGAAAATCCGCAAATACCTTCGTGGACGTTCAGGAAGTGGCCAACACCGTGGCCAGTGCCATGCCTGTATTCGGTCCGTGCCGTGAGACCAATGTATGCCATGTACAAGGATGAGCAGACCTGTAATCTGGAGACTCGCGGTTAGATGTGCCATGATACCACTCACTGAAATCGACAACAGCTCACCCAGACCATCTTGCCACAAAGCTCTTCTTGCCCATGAATCTCTACTGCACCGTCAGCGTTCCAAGTCGGAACAGGCACGCATTCACGCACATTACGTATCCTGTGGAACTGACAGTCAACAACTAGTTGACAGGGAGGAGCCAAGGACCTACCAGTCGTCCCGGTGGGAAAAACTGCGGAATCGATAGCGATGTGACCTTGAAGAACCCGGGTGAATGCGCGTTTCTCCTCTTCAGACGGTGTTCCAAAGTGCTGTAACGATTCCTCTGTGATCGGTCTTTGGTTTTACAAATCGCGGTACTTGCCCATGTGCGGGTGACATCAGTTGTTCCATCGAGATACTGACCTGGCAAAGTCAGAAGGCGAGCGATGAGTCACGTTCTACACGTCCTTTTGGTTGTCCATACCTCCAGAGTCGCACAGATAGATCTTGTTGACGGTAAGGTTAATAGCGAGAGACGACAATTCTGTAACATGTGTACCTGGTCCCTCTTGATAATCGCACAATTGTCGGGATCCGGCGAATAATGAATGATAGCTGGAGTACGTTATCGATATCAAGATCACACTGCCGGAGAGTATGACAAGACAAACCTGCGTTCGGGCCAGCGGAAGAAATGGTGGTGAAAGACAAACCACGGAACAAGTCGAGCTCACTGCCAAAGATCAGACAAGGACCATCTGAAGTGAAAACTCGGTACGCACGATCTAAACTTCGCGAGCCTGTCCGATCCCTGGCTCTCGTTCAAGACAACGCCATTGTGGAGCTGTTCTTCGAGCCACGCGAAGTAGCGAGCCAATGCAACGCCATCGCGTATGTGACATTGCCGGAAACCTTCGATCTCGGTGCTGTTTTTGATCGTTTTCATGGCTGCCACAGGCGACGGCACGATGACCACGTTCTCCTTTTCAACGCGTAGGTGTCGATTGGATATTCAGAACGTGAAATGAACTCACCTTACCGAGTGCATGGACAACTGCAAGACTCGTCTTATCGCCGAGTAATACGGGCTAGAGATCATGAATAAATAAAACAGGTCGTGGACGTTTTATCATGAAACCATACCTTGTCTTTCTTTACCAAACCCGTCTCGACGAGATCTTTCAGATAAGGGAGGAATGCTTCGTAGGGCCTGATCTCCACGGCCTGGTCAAAATGAGTCAGCACAGCATCATCGACCTGCGTCTTGTCGATGAACAGCACGGCTAAATCCTGTTTCACGACCGCATATGCAAAAAAAACTGCTACTTTTTAGGCTATTCTTCACCAGCATGGAAACAGTAAGATGCCTACCAGGGTTGAAATCGATGTCCGTTCCACGGAGGTTGAATAACCACGCGACCTCGTCAAGTAAAGTGACGGCCAAAGCAACTGCGTTCTTCTTGGCCAACTCTTGTCGTGCACGGTCGAGTTTACTGCGTAGAGTTTCCCCTGGTAAAGGTCAGGGCACGAGGAAGACAATGTAGACGACATATTCAAACCTGAGTACTTGACATCCAAAGTAAAGACAGGGTTTTTGGGTCGCTGTGGGCGTTCAGAACCCCATACGATGTCAACAGGGTTTTGGGAGAGAGGAACCAACTCGGACTTTCCGAGAGACTTTGTGAGCGCCTGAGCATCGGCTTTTGTTCGCGTGAGTCCACATTCATGACAGACGACGATGTGAACAACATACTAGCCAGAATCAGAGTCGGATCCACCCCGATTCTTGTACCTTGATCGAGGTTCTGGGCTAGTGTTACAAATCGAAGAGCATGGTCGAATCAAAAACGTACATTTGGGAGGAATTCCTGCCAAGCGGGAACGTCTCGTTAAACGTCAGTCCCGCACCGTCTTCTTGGGCGATCACGTCCAGTTACCTGGTAAGCCTTGCTTCATCAAAGTCCAATTTCTGTAACCTCGGACTCAGAACACAACCTGTAACGATACATCCGTTGCTCACTCGTCCAACTGCTGTTCGGCTTGTAGAAAGTACCGACCATCGGTGAAGAGGAAGGCTTCCTTGATGGTAACGACAGCACATCCTACGGACCAATACATGAGCTCGCACCCTCATGCATGTCTCACATCGATCGAAAGCGACTAATCACCTGCGGAGCCATTGAATCCGGAAATGAACGCTCGCCGCTTGTCAGCTTCGGAGGGGTATTCGCTGAAGTCTGGATGAAAGCGACTTGGTCAACATTGATACTAATCGGAGAGACGAGTCGCACGCACGTTCGTCTTCACTGGGAACGACGACCGCGCCCACGTTTACGTCCTGCTGCTGCATCAACGCCCTAAGGCGTGCGAGACGTTCTGATGAGTCGACCCTTGCTGTTCCTATCCCACCCATCGAGGCTGACGAGGAGGAGAATCCAGAGGTGTGGAATTTAGAAATGGGCAGTGCAGTTGATGTGGCACGGGAAAGATAACGATGCAGGCGCACACGGAATCGACATTGACTGTACCACATGTCACTGCTTTCGACTCCAGCAAATTGAAAGTGAGTGCACAGCAAACCGTGGTAAAGAATTACCTTTCTCGTACCGACGTCGCATTTACAGTAAGTAGAACACGATTGTAACGAATGGAAACCACGAGGAAATAAAGAATGCCTACCGATCAATCAGGCTGCCACTGCTTGGTCGCTCTCTACATATTAACCAACTGCTTCAAGGTTTGTATGACGGCGAGAACCAAAAGTGGGATCTTTTCATACACATGTAAAGCTTGTAAGACTGCCCTCGGTGAGAAATTGCACAAAGAGAAATCGATGATATGGACAATTGTGAATTGAAAACATGGTGCCAGAGCCTCCGTGAGATCGCAGCGACACTGTAAGTTGATATGCATTACAGCAACCATAGACCTACCCAGCCCAGCAACGGGGAGCAGTGGTACCAGCCTGAGAGCAGATCTGTCATGTTCATTTCAAGGCACTACCCACGGATCAAATCGCTCATTCCTCTCATCAGCGTTCCTTCTACGCTCAAAGTCAGCCTGAAGTACTTACCAGTGGCATCACAGTTGTTTACTCGTGCCCATCAACTTGCTTTTGTAGAATTCCTCCGGGTTGCTACTCTTGAATTTGGGGGTAATGGCCCGGTAGTCGCGGGCACCCAGAAATGATCGCTTCAGCCATGTGCTGTGTGCAAGTTCCTGGAAACTTGATGGAAATCAACAACGAGCTCAAACGTGCCTGGAAATGGAAGAGACGCTGCGTTGCGACCGTGTGCATGTTCTTTTTTTTTCCACTCTGAAACAGCTGGATCATCTGTACGTACGCCGTTCAGGTCAGAATACAAAACATGTGTGCATAGGTTTTAGAATGCACGTTTGAGTCGCGTCCCGAAGTACCATATTCCACCAGGCAAGTCGGCCAACAAGGGGGATATGTCGTTCAAGTTGCACATACAGTCGCATGTCACTGTGGAATGAGCGCTGGCAGACAATGTCAGATCCGCGCACCCTTATCAGTCTGGCGTCCAACTGATCGAATTCAAACACAATATATTTCCGACCCCGTGGCTGGATGCGAGAGTGGAGTCGGGGATTGCCTTCAAGCCGTTTCGCGCCAACGGTCGAGAACTTGAACCCTGACAAAAAAAAAAAATCGAGCGAGTGACACAGTGCACAAATGGTACTTATGTAGACAGTGGGATGGCAACAAAACGGTGTCTCGGAGTGGTGCAGCGATGGGTGGACGTGTTTCGTCGGTTGCGGTACCACGTTTGGCTTGATGGGCCAGTGGGCATTGGATCGCCGCATGTCCACGTCGCGTCGTGCTTGCATCTAGCCTACGTATCAAGTTAGGGCCATCAGTCCGCTGTAGCGGTGCTCTGACCGAACGAAGATAATATCGTGTCCAGCGATACCAACAAGTCATGGAGCGTTGAAGGTGGATGCGCCAGACACAGTATTCTCTTTCACTTTGTAGTCAACCCACACGTCCGATCACAGAGACGTCGACAAGTCCACCTTCCATCCTCGCCTCGGCACAATGGACGACAGAAACGTGGCGTCTTCCACAATCACATTACGCCTCCACACGAACTTGAATAGTCCATAAGATGGACATTGCCGCAATATAAAAGATGACCTGCCATGATCAGTGGAAAAAACCCGAGTTCTACATCATCGTATTTCAACGTTCGCAATGCAGGTCTACGCTTACACACAGGACGTGATCGGTATGCTCAACGGTAGGTTCTCCTCCTCTCCCAATGCGCGCCATTGACCCTTCCTTGTGTAATTCCCTCCAGCCTACGCCCGGAGCATCATCCCCCCACCCCGAGTCAATTACGATCTGGTGCACCCAGAGGTGTTCGTTCCGCTTGGCTTCCTTCCCATCAAAATCACCCAATTCTTCCGATGGGATCCCGCCACTCACCGACCCAAGCACTATCACTGGGCCATATTCATACCCACGTCGCCAGTCCGGGGAATAGGAAACCACTACGAGCTCGCCGGGGACTCGCAGCCGTACCATATCAAAAGCACGATCAACAACTATAACGCACGGCGGGGGTTTGAGCGAGGGAGTCATACCGTCGGGTATGTCTTGCCGCCTATGCTGCCCCATCTCGAGGCTCGTTTCGCGCTCGTGCCGGTGGACAATGTAAGGGGATTCTGGAACAGCCAGAATTGGGTGTGGGATGCGTTGCAGGGGTTGAACCATCCACTCATGTTTGCGATCGGAATGTCGCTGGAGAATTTGGCCACTCAAATGGCTGTCGTGTCGGCCGCATGGGAAGCGGGGGAGGTCGACTAAACCATGGGTGTAGTCCTGGGATTGTCGAATGTGGAACGCAAAAGTAATTGTGTCTGAAAAAGGTCCTAGCTTTGGCTCGGAACAGGAGAGATGTTGCATTTGTTCAATGAACCATCGGTGTGTTGTATCTTGTTTCATCCTGCGACGCTCCTCGTGAGCAACTCTTGTAACAACCCAGACTATACCGTGCTCCTCCGATTTGCAATACAGAGACAAACCACTGCAATTCTTGACCAAGTACCACCACGTCTCGGTATCCGCGAACGTGCCTTCGTGCATGCTTGTACTAAACGCAAAACTTTCTCACAAAAAAACGGCATCATTTGACAGAGAGAACGAGACATTTCATCAACGCGAGCCCCAATCTATCCCCCGATCTGGGCACGGGAACATCCTGGACAACAGCGAACAGCTCAGTTTGAAATTCACTGCCCTTGGTTAACACTCAACCTTTCCATTTCGCGTATGTAGTAGGTGAACATTCCTGGCCTCTTGACCAGTGCCACTGGTCAGAGTTCCTTGGCAGATACACTACGATTTCACCTAGTATGGCGGAACGTTGCGCGTCCCCGAAGTTGGCACGTATACATCCATCGGTCGAATGCATCGACTCGTACGGTGATTCGTGACGAACGAAAAACCTTGATGCCTTTTGCAAACCAGTCGTCCAGATAATTCCAAGCGGACATATAGTATATATCGTTCCCGTAATGATGACGCGTGACGACCCATGCTAGCTGGGTCAGCGGACTTCAGCAAGCGCTAACGTTCTCGTCAGGAGATCAGCCGTCGAGCCATCATCGGCCAGGACTTTCGTATCGTCCATCCTCCTTTCGATGTCCACGAGATACTCTGCAGCCCCGGACATCCATGCCACCTCACAACAGAGTGCATGAAGGGCCAGGTACTCGTGATCGGGAAGAGGAAGGGTGGTTGTTGTAGAGAAAGTCACACGTTCGGGAATTCTCCGATGCAACTTCAGCTCTTCCTTGGCTACACGCACGTCATATGTGTGTGGTACACCCTATGGAACAATATCAAGACGCAAGGAGATGGGGATGGTAAACGCACTCCCACAGGCTTGAGCCACAGGCAGAGGTCGTCAAAAAGCAGATGGCAGTAGAAGTTCAAAGATAGGATGTTCTCGAGACGGTGGATTCTGTTGCCCGCCAAGTCCTTGATGATGCTTATATCAGTGAACATCGATAGAATTGTCCAAACCCCGCCGGATTGGATGACCTGCAGCAGTATCGTTAATTGACGAAATGGAAACGCGAACATCACGCGCCTTTCTATCCTCTTCACCGATATTTTTATTAGTTGCTTCGGGAATGATGTGCGAAGCTTGCACGACTGTGGAGCCACCGTGCTTATAATCCTTCCAGCCAGTTGATCATGCAACAATTGTTATCACGGTTCATTGCCTATTCAAGATGTCAGCGGAAATTATCACTAAAACTGTATGAGAACGAACGGCGGCTCGAGCGGAGCGATGATCTAGTTGACGCTCTTCCATCATAGCCATGGCATATTCACGAGCATCTTCAAATGATGTGCGAGACGGGTGCTCGGATGGCGCCGGGGTCGGTCCGCTACTGCGCTTGACTGTCGAAAGGCCAGAGTGTGATCAAACAGACAATGAAAAGGGAGTGGCTTACACGCGCGGATGAAGTTACTCAGATATACGTCGGCTACCTGCATGAGCACTGTGTTGTCCGTCGCCGAGGCGATCTCGCGCTGAAGTTGTCCGTGGCCATTGCCAGCGGGTGCCAAGCGTAACAAGTGGCCGAGAAGGCGAGCACAGACGACGGAATGGGGACAGTGTGGGGGAGCCTTAGGATCAGGCGCTTCGGCCTCAAGGGCAAGGCATCGCTGGTATGCGACATGAAACGCGCTTTGCGGAAAGGGATTTTCAGGGAGTGGAGTAGGGCTTTGAAGATACATTCGTTTCGAGTCCTAACTTACAACGATGAATATTTTGGATTGCCGACCCAATTGTCGTCGTCGTCGTCGTCGTCGTCAGCAACAGCGAATAGATGTCCCTCGACACCGGGTCCAGTGTTATCCTGCTACTGTAGTCCTTACCGAGGTTGACTCTCTCGCTGTACATCTCCGTGACTGTGTCTATGCGTGGCCGCTTGCAGTTACATGCGGTCGAGAACGTGGCACGCCGTACAGAACGTCGTCAGCGTGCAGAGCTGCTGGCCATTGCATTCATTCCCCCGCGCTCCTCCGCGGGACCCACAGCATCGTTCGCGACCCACACCACCACTCAAAACCGATAACCTCCACGCTCTTTCTCTCCCTCTGACACAGATCCGATCGCGCGGACTCACACACGCACAGAATCTCGAAACGCACCTCAAACTAGGTCCACTCGGACGCCCAACACCAAGATGGGAAGGATGAACGGAACGTCCTCCCGGCCGAACAATTCTCACTGTCACTCGCGTCCCCTGAGTCACCCTGATGCGCATACGATTGAACATTTCCCAGCGTTGGCAGCTCTGATCCGTCGATCGGTGCCGATGGTAAGCTGGCTTTCTACCCCTTAGATCTAGGTGGCGCTCGCCGTACCTCTTCGTTCCCCACGGTTCGATCCGAATCACATGCGGTACCTAAAACAAGGTCGCGAGCATGCATGAGACGTCTAGTCGTTGTCGTTGTGCAAACCATCTCATCTCAACTGACAGTAGCCGCATATCAGGGGAACATGTCTCATGCAGGACGGTGCGATCGAACGACACAGCATGGATAAACCTACATGTAAAATGTATGTGTCAAACGTACAAACATAGATATTACAAGCAGGAAATTAGCAAAAAAAAGACCACTACCGTCAGGGGTAAGATCGCGTGAAAGAGGACAGTCCTGGATGTGGACGACAAACGGCACGTGGGAGGGGGATGTCAACAGAAAATGAGCGCGAGATAAAGAGGACGAAAGAGAGTACTCCATTTATCGTCAAACGGATTGGGGAGGAAAGAAAAGGTAAAAGGCTGATTGCTTCTAGATCCATTGCCAAAGTGAGTGAAAAAATATAATGGTTTAAAAATGAAACAGATCAAAGGAGATATTAGGAAGAGTGCAAGCCTGAGATGAACGGGTGGGAGCGAAAGGAGGTAAGTTGTGGGTTGACAACTTGACGCCCTATATGTGATCGGGAAGAAACCTGATCGAATCGATTGACGTGAAAAAGGCGTGCGTTGGATCATGAGAGACGTAACGTGGGGAGCGAGTAATAAAACTGCTTAGACAAAGAGTCCTATGCTGGATTGATAAGGTATGGTTTGGGTTCTGGTGCCTGCAGAAACAGGAACGGTCAGTCGAACGATCAGAATTAGCATCGCGTGTCTTTACCGATAGATTTGGCTCAGAGAAAAACAGAGGATGTAATGTGTTACAAAAGTTTAGACTGTTTTAGATGCCTTCGCACGACCATGTCTCGCACTGTAGTCGAGTGAGTGTGCACTCCACTCCCATGTGTGAGAAAATAGCTCACCGCTTGCAAGGATGCCGGCAGTAGTCGTGGTGTCCTATCAAGAATTGAATCTCAGCTATTTCTTGTTAGGGGCAATTCCTACCGTGACAGAAGTACAGAAACCGTAAAATTTCCGAGGTAGAGGAGAATACTCTCGGTGGATAGCGTTGAACTTGCTCCTGAAATCTGAGGTTCCCAATCAGTCATGCGCAGGCAGGAACGCAGCGATTGGACAAACATTTCGACGCCGTTTCTATGTCGTTCGAGCGATCCCCATAGCTGCGAACGTATTTGGACAACCGGATGCCTGAGTTGAGCTTGGCTTCAAGGATGTCACATTTATTTAGGAAGAGGACCAGATCGACATTGGCTAGGAGCCTGTTCGAGCAGACGGCTTTCCATAGCAAGACACTGTCCTCCTAGAGGCCGTTTAGAATCACGCACTTCCACGGGTTGAGAAGGGATGTCCTCACCAATCTATTCACACTTCGGTCTTCGGCAAGAACTTGGTCGAATCCAGATATTGGAGCAAGGAATATGATAGCATCCACTAAGGTAGATCACCATCAGAAGGGCACGACTGACGTATGAAGGCATACCATCGTCAAAAAAGGGTACCCATGTCGCTGAGAGAGACTATGAGTGAGTGTGTCAAGCCGAGATAGAGATGCCCCACCTCGCTAGAGTGAAAGGTTCTTTAGCCGGAAGTATCTCAAGGATCGCGGCACACACACCTGCGACCGAGAACCCCCGACGTCGACTATTCTCCATTCGGTACCCTGCTCACGACCAGCAGCAGCCTCCATTTCACATCTGTATTCCGACACACCGACGGTTTTCAGACGAGCTCGCAGAACGTCGTCTGTTACAACAGAATGAGGACCGTCGACGGCACATCACAGGCGGAGCTTACCATCAGAAGGGATATAATCGAGTGCCGTGACACGATCCACATCGTTCAAGAAGCTGAAAAACGGTTGGTATACGCTCGTCGCACAAGGTAGAACTGGACGTTACAATCCTGGGAGCTCTTCCAATCTTATTTTGCGCCGCCGAAGTACCTCCCGCACAGCCTTGTTGTTCCAAAGGGTTATTATATCATCACTGCAAGTGTGAAGAACTTCCTGTGCTTCGTCTCGCGTGGTCATGCCGGTATCTCCTAATGATATCGGCCGGGCGTCTCTGCGAGAACCTTTGGCGAGGGCACCTTTCCAAGTAGCTCCGGGTCGAACAAACACTTCTTGTGTCCGCCACGACCGCTCGACGCTTGGACTGCGGCGTGATTGGTATGCACCAAAACTGCCGCTTCCGACAAAGGAGGCAACGTCGGCTTCGCTTGGGGGGATAAGTTTCGCAATGAGGAGTGCTTCGATGTGTCGAAGTGGTGTGAGACGCATTCGGAGCAATTCGATTTCGTGGGGTATGTGTGGGGTATCGTCGTCGCTGTCCTCGCCTCCACTGTCGATGGGGGGAAGACGTACGTTTGAGAGCGCATCCATGATGGTCCGGATGGAGCGAACGACGTTGAGTTGAATGACACTGCGCCATAGAATCCGCTCTTCACGGAATGCGGACGGGGTGTATAACCTCTGGAAATCTGACGAGAAACAGGTCAGCAGCGAAAACGAGGGTGGGCGAGGGTTGGTGTGTGACTGACGTCTGAGGGTAGTAGATTTGCCTGGAGAATCAAGGGCGATCGGTTAGGGCGGAGGGAGTTGGTGGAGACGGTGAGGACATGCCTGACTCGCTTTGGCCAAGAAGGAGGAGCCTGACGACACTCTTCTTCTTTTGTTGCTGACGTTCTGCCTTGATAGACTCGTCGATCTGATGGCTTATTCTTCGCGCCTCGGCCTCCTGGGCCAGTCGGATGACGCGGTCTTCCTCAGTCTCGTTTGGTGGTGGTTTGAGGAGCTCATCCAGGGGGTCGTATTCTAACTGGGACTTGTTTCCTGAGGGCATGGTGGTGGTAGGACGAGAGGGGAGTGGGCCCGGCAGCAATGTAGTAAGGGCCAGGCACGTCAATTTAAGTGTTACACCGTGCTGGGCACAACCTGCCAAGGGCGGTCCCATTTCATCATCCAAAAAAAAAAAAGAAAAGGAAAAGAAAGAAAGCGTCTGATTTCGCTGGTATATATTCACTCTTGGGGCACGGCTAAATTGTCCTGGCTGCGCATCTCACAACCCTTGAGCTGCTGAACAGCGCCGTGTACTTTGCGCATCCAAACTCCACCCCAAAACCGAGCCATGACTTCGCTTGTGCCTGGCGTGTGCTGATTATAGGTCCCTTTCCCCGAATGCGAGGCGGAATAATCAAGGCACGGTTGCCTCGTGGGGCGATTTCGGAAAAAAAGGCGCACAATCAGGTATGCATCCTTTCCGCCCTCTTCGCGTCCTCGGAGGGATGGGCTTCTTCCATCCAACGGTACCGTCTGCGCGAAGGTGGAGTCGCATCCACCGTCGTCTTCCGGACGGAGCCGCGGCGCGAGTCGGTGATCGAGCAGCTCCTCCTAGGCGTGGGTAGACGACCCTTTCCCGACCGTCGGGCTCCCCTGAGGCCGTTCCCATTCCTAGCTGCTTGTGTCGACCTGCCTCCATCTCGGCCATCTCCAGCTCAACTGCCTGTCACGAGAAGAAATAGACTTGGCACGTCATGTGTTATTTCAACGGACCCAAGCCCATCGCCGGGGCCACGGGCGTGCAAGGCGTTTCAGACCCGCCGGAGCTATTGCCCTTTGATGGATATATTCCGGGTACGATATCGGGCTCACCAAGGCACTGATCATTAATCAATATACCGTACTTACTTACATGTCCGGGCCGATTTCACGCACGTGTACCTGCGCACCCCGCAGTCGCGATCCTGGAGGTGTCGTTGCTTCTCTGTCACCGGGGAACGACATCCCGGGCTGTCTGACAGGCGCATCACAATGTTCGCGCTACCCAGAGCACAGAGACCTGCACGAGCGGGTGATCTTCCCGCGACGATTCAGTCTGCCCGACGGCGGCGGAAGTGTGATGCAATCTCCGAGCCCCCTCGGTCATTGGCATTTGGGCGTGGCTATCACCAGGAGCGGGCGTGGCTGGCAGCGGGGATCAGCAGGAACAGACGCATGATGGTGTGCCTGCCGCATCGTTCCCCGGGCGAGTTTGGAACAGGTTGTCAATGTAACACGCCCAGGTATGCTGACCAGCGGGCTCCCGTCGCGGCCCACCAGGCCAAGACCAAGGGCTCAGCGTTCCCATGGCTGTAGCGATATGCTCGGACGAGTCTCTTGTGGAGTGGCAATCGCAGTGTCTGGGGGGCGCTCGCCCGAGTCACATTGCCAGGCCACTGGCAAGCGTCTACGAGACCTTCTCGTGTCATTTAAATCTAAAATCCGAGCTTGCGACTCGACCTTGCGAGCCTTCTTTCTATTATTGTTGGACACCGCGTTCCCAACGTTTCCGCGCCGACTCAGATTTGCACAGCGACCTTGCAGATCTCAATCCAATTCTCGCTTTTTGTTTCTGATGCGCAATGTCGGAATCTGACATCGATCAGGCTTCTTTATCGACCTCCAACTCACCTTCTGCGTCCTCGACCTCACCCCCATCAGCGCCCCCTGATCTGCACAGGAATACCATCGATCCCGCTGCAGGATGGCTTGTTCAAAAGTTTGGAGGTACCAGCGTCGGAAAGTTTGCCGTCCAGATTGCAAAGGATATCGTCTCGTAAGTTTACAGATCGTCCCGTCCCTGCAGAGATAACCTTATCTTTGGTGACAGGAACTACATCGATCGACACAAAGTCGCTATCGTCTGCTCGGCACGTTCAGCGTCTACCAAAGCACTCGGAACGACAAACCTATTGCTCAAAGCCGCTTCCGAGGCGAAACAACGGCCATCGGCAAAGACGACGCCCTGCAGATCAGGAACGATGACGCCCGTGACAAACGGCATGTTTGGACGGCCCTCCGAGAACTCTTCACCTCGAACACGCAGCTCATCCCCAACTTCGATCTCCTTCCCGTTCGCACCTTCATCCGATTCTCAGTCGGGACAGAACGTGCCCGAGTTCAGCGCTACCGTCGACCATATACGTTCCGAACATTTAGCAGCAGCCAAAGCCTCCATCGAGTCCCCCGAGATTTTACAAGAAATCGAAGCAGAAATACATCGCGATTGCGACTGGCTTCGTGCATTCCTGTTTGCAGCGCAGGTGAGGTCGTTTATCCGTCCACGTCACTGCCCTGATCTCATTGTCTACGCTTATCTATTTGGCTACATCATAGGTGATCGATGAAGTGTCTCCTCGATCCAGAGATAGCATTGTTGGTTTCGGCGAGCGGTTAGCATCCAAGCTTATGACGGCCATCCTCCGAGATCAAGTATGTAATCAGTGGTCAGGATCGGTCGCATCGGTCACATCTATCGTTTAGGGCATAGATGCCGAATATGTCTCATTGGAAGACATCGTGCCTATCTCTGATGACGGTGATCTCCACGCAGAGGGATCTTTAGATCAATCCTTTTACGATGGCGTCGCTACCGCAGTCGGGGAACGCATAAAAAGATGTGCCCCGAGAGTACCCGTCGTCACCGGTGCGTATCACCCTCCTTCTTGCACGTCTCCCACAAACACCGTCTAGGTTTCTTTGGTCCAGTTCCAGGGTCGTTGCTGCGCCAGGTCGGTAGGGGCTACACGGACCTCCTCTCAGCGTTACTCGCTGTCGGCCTCGAAGCCTCCGAACTCCAGATATGGAAAGAGGTCGATGGCATATTCACTGCCGATCCGCGAAAAGTACCCACGGCGCGTCTTATACCAATAATATCGCCGGATGAGGCCGCGGAACTCACATATTATGGGAGTGAGGTCGTCCATCCGTTTACCATGGAGCAGGTTCGTGTACAAGTTCGTCTTATCTTGGCTGACGCTCATCTTCACGTCGACTTCCTTCTTCCAGGCCATCCGGCGGAAAATACCCATCAGGATAAAGAATGTAATGAACCCCAAGGGGGGAGGAACGGTCATTCATCCGGACCCAGATGAAATTTCCGACGAGTGTGACTCAGACATATCGTCCTCAGCAATTATGGTACAGACTCACTCCCTTGCGTCACCCGAGAGTATACATCAGAGCAAACGTCTCCCCACGGCGGTCACCATCAAGGAACGCATCGTCGTTCTCAACGTGAATTCAAATAGGAAGAGCGTCTCCCATGGCTTCCTCGCGCGCATCTTTGGCACACTCGACCGTTTCGGCGTCGTCGTCGACCTGATCAGTACGAGTGAGGTGCACGTCAGTATGGCGATCGAAGATAATCTCTCGCAGAAGATCATGGGCCGATTGATCTCCGAACTCAACAAGAGCGGATCGGTGAGCTTCTGTCCATGCACGCGACATAAACCTAAACAAACTATTCCCGAACAGGTCTCTATACACACAGACATGGCGATCCTCTCGCTCGTCGGGAAGCAAATGCGTAACTTGGTGGGCATGTCGGGACGGATGTTCCAAACCCTCGCACAAGGCAACGTCAACATCGAGATGATCAGTCAAGGTGCGAGCGAGATCAACATCTCGTGTGTCATACAGGCGCGGGACGCGGTCAAGGCATTGAACTTGATCCATCAGAGTTGTTTACAGATCAAACCCGAAGGCGTTCGTGGAAAAGGTGCGGCACCTTTTTTTGGTGGTGGTGTGTTCCATGGTTTTGACTGATCTGCGTGATTTGACAGTTGGCCCGTGGCTATTTTAAAGGGCATAAAGACGAAAGAAAGAAGGAACGAAAGAAAGGGGGGAGGGGGGGGGGGAATCATGTCCTGCATCTGATTTATAGATTATTTGCCAGGACGCTTGGAGATGAGCGCAAGAATCTATGTGTTTGTTAGTTAAATAGGAAGAAGACGTCTACGTTGTTCTTTGCTTCGGTTATCGGCGGCAGAGAGAAATCGAGATACCGTGCGATGCGGCGAAAGAAGGGGTAAAGGGACGTTTAGCGGCGTGTGATTCGTCGGTGGTGGACTATGACGATACGCATGGAACTTTCTGAACCGTTTCTTGACGACTGGAGAATGTATTCTGGGGAGGCTATTGGGTAAGCTCAACGGGCACGTTCGTTGTTGCGCAGCGCTAGATATATATAAGTAACATCGACGTCAAGGTGGAGACGATACCGCCCATCCGGCCAGGCATGTGTCCCCATCGCTTGTCCGAGTCGATGATATGACAATCCACCGTTTGTCAAGGTTTGGATGTTGAGTTGATCCTCGATCCAACGATGTTTGCACGAAGGAAGACATGCTCAGGGTGGTCGACCAGTCGATCGAAGGTCTGGGAACTTTGTTCGAACTGTCATTCCATGACGGTGGGTCATCGTGGCGCCACGTAGATGCAGGTTGGTTGACAACACTCGTGTTTTTTTTTAAAAACCCTGAGACGGAAAACACGACATTTCGGGCAACAAACCTCCAGTATAACATTTCCTGTTCAAAGATGAGGCGTTATATACTTAGCGTGCGCACACCCGATACTATGATGCACCTACATAGATCTCTACCACCATTCTACTGTCCGCCGCCCGTTCTTCGTAGCATCGCCAAAAGGTCGAGTCTTTTCTGTCCCGCGGTAATCAGCCGTCCTGTGAATACGGCCCGCAAACATCCTTGTTTGGTATCCATCCGATCCCTGCGAGTCGCGTATCAGACGCCATGAACACATCCTTTCATGCAGACGTTGACTAAACATGACAGTCCGACTCATTTCGCGTGATAAGTTGTTGGTCGCTGAACATGGCAGATCTGACGGACGGGAGTCGAGTGCGGTTTGTTGACGTGAGCAAAAGTGGAGAACGAAAAGAGGGGAGGCGTCGACCTGAGATTTGTATACTGTGCAATTTGGACAAATACCGACGACGTTGCTCCCTGGCAAGCGTTAGGCGGGAACGGGTCACGAACCAACTCACGAGGAACGAACAGCGGCCGGAGTAAGGCAGCACGAAATCCGTGAAGCGCTCCTTGTAGACGTCGAAAGCGCAGATCAGTTGGATGTACAACTTATAGTCAGATCAGCCATACCAGGATATGCTGAGATCATCCCCAACCGGTGGATTGGTGTAAATTTGCCAAGAATCAAGGGATTCGGAGGGTATCCTGGGGCGCCGTGTATGTGACACAGCTCTCATGGCCGTCCTGGCCCACGATTAATGGGGCCCCACTGTTGGAATTATGGCGGTTGGAAAAGGTCTCGCCATGGAAGGAAACCCGGACCCTGCATTAGAGGCCGGCAAAACCTTCTGGGTCCCACTGTGGTGGATGAAGGACCTACCTTGACAACAGGTGGATTAACATTCAAAAGGAAGCTGAATGTGAGGTACAACCCGACGGGGATATTTCTGAAGAAAAACATTGAAGCCCGTCCAAAGGCCCATGTGTTAGACCAAAAGCTTCAAGCTTTACAGTATTATCAGGATTTGATTTGATGTCGGGGGGGCTGCTTGGACTAGTGTGGTGACCAAACGCTTGTCCGCGTCTCCGAATTCCAAGTTTTTTTGGTGGGTATCCCCATCCGTAAAGGTAGACACACACTGCTGTCACATAGGCGGATGCATCTTCCACGCCGAGAGTGCCGCCGTGGAGAACGAGAGGGAAATCGACCTGCGATTTGATACCGCGCGATGGACAAATATACCGACCAAGCGTGACCAACCAATGAGGAACGAACAACGGCTGGAGAAGCCGCAGCACAAAATCCGTGAGCCTCCCCGTATGTCGAGCGTAGATCATTGCATGGATAACCTACGGTCAGATCAGTCATGTCGAGATACGCTCAGATGATCCCAACCAGTGGTTTGGTGCAAAATTGCCAAGAACCCAGGCGTCAGGGTGTGATTCGGAGAGAATCCCGGGACACCGTATATGGCGCAGGTCACCGAACCTCACTCACATGGCCATGATTAATGAGGCTCCACCGTTGGAATTATCGTGGTCGGGAAATGTCCCGTCAGGGAAGAAAAGCCAGAACCTACACTTGGGGCGGTAAAACCTTTAGAGCCCGACTGTGGTGGATTAATCTTTTAAAAGAACCTGGATATAATGGCCCAGCTGAGGAGCGTCGAATATGCCCTTAGTAAGTAAAAACTCATATGATGGTGTTAGACCAAACTTGCAGTTGATGACTGTCATAGTACCCAAACAAGTAGTCTATACGTATTTAGACTCGTTCGAACCTAATCTCGGTCGACTATGTGGCGTCGATGTTTGACTCATCGGAACCAAAATTCTAGTCCAAAAACGTGCGTGAAAAGCAATGTTTTCCTGACAGAACTTTTGCTTCCGACTTTTTTACACATTTGCCCGAAGGTAACGAATAAACAAATACCCCAAGTTGCGCACACCGAAAAACGGCCTAACGTTTTGCAATGTAGCCGTAAAAAATGTTTGCGTCTGGAAATGAGACTACAGGTGACAGTGATAAAACGATCAGAGACACGCATCCGGTGAGCCGTGACCCCATCTTCCTTCATTCCAATGGTCGAGGAGAAAAGATCCTCTCACCCATTCTTTAATGATATCTTTTGCATAGGAAACGAACGGGAAGGTGGTGACAGCGGCAAATCAAGATGATCGATATTGGCACAAGCTGGGGGGTCGTACCTTTTATGTATGTAAGAATCATTGCCATCACGGCGCAAGCAATGTGAGACAAGATGGACCAGATGCCCTAACTATCTGTTTTCCGACGGGATATTTGCTGACACGAACACCATTGGACATTTCTATCGAAATGCGACAATCGTGTGTGATCATGGTCACCAACATCGCCCAATTGCGTTGCGCCACCTTACCTCTTCCCGCCCTGACAGCTCGACTAATCTCATCCGATCCCAGTCATTTGCATCATGCTAACTACGGTGGGCACACACTCTTCTGATTCCATGGCCTCCAAACATAGTTGGAAAAGTGACCTCATTAGCAGCGTCGTGTATGAATCTGACGCCTTCGTGAACCTTTTTTCCGCGCCTCGTCCGCCGATCTTCGAGTGCAGCATGAGGAGACAAATAATAGTAGTCAGCCCCACGCGATTTATGGCACCATCCAACAAGCCGGCCCGTGAAATCGATTATACCAGCATTTGGTATGTGGTAGGTAGCTCTCCCTGCTGGAATGTGCACTCCCAAATCCTGGGTTCATTCTGTCTTAGACAGCGACCGGGAACGGCTACATCGTAAGAACGATGTGGGACGTCTATTCATGCCATACCGAACCCGTTTATCTCTCAGCTCGGAATTTGCGATGGTGACCCTCGGCATTGTCTCTAAGCTCTTGACGACGGCGATGCGTCCGCATGATGGGTGGAAGAATCCTCGGACATCCGAACTTGCTCCATACCATTAGATAATCGGTACATGGAAGCATGCTCCGGTTCTCGAGCGGACCGCAAACTTAACACCGGAGCTTTCCTTGGGTAAAATTTCTTTCGTGCACGCAAACCTGTGGGACATCTCCGGTGGCTTTCTGGCCGTTGAATTATAGGACGCGTGGAGCAAGCGTGGAGTACAATGTGGACATATCACGCACGTTCGAAACCAAGGTTGATCATATCGCATCGCATCAAGTATTCCCCGCCTATCCTGGCCGTACGCGTCTTTGATCTACGGAATCCACCTACTCCCGAGGTCGCCGAGAGACCATTTACCCATCGAAGAGGTTGTGACTGCATAATTATGCTGTGGCGTGGCTACGGGCTTCATAAACCGAGACAAACCCACTCGGTACAGGGACGCATATGATCCTCGCGTCAAACATTGTCCGGGACAAACTTGTCGCAGCTGGCATGAGTTTCGGCCTAGACTTTGGGATCATAAACAGTCCTCTCTTGTGAAGCTGTATGATATTGGAGCGCTAGTAGGACTGCCACCTTCTCTGCACCAGGACAAACAGTGCCGTGATCCGCACCCGCCTTCAGCCCCGCGTGTCGCAGGTTGATCATCTGAGCGCGGTCCGTCATTTCGAACTAGGTCTCATCTCGAGCTGCCAGAGCACTACGATCCATGACGTGCTCCGAGCCTTGCCATCCCTTCGAGGAATACGCTTCTGGATAAGAGGACGATCAGGGCTTCATTCCAGCTCTCGATCTAGTGGTAGAACTCACTCCAAAGAACCGGGAAAACATACCAGCTGCTGAAACCATAGGTTGCAACCGGGCGTCACTCATCTTCGCAAGCGAACCCTGTTTGGGGATGACTCGCTCTACAATTCAACCGCTTCCTCGGGACACGTGTACTTCACATTCAAAATATTTGCAACTCTGATGCAGTGATAGTAACGCCCAAGAGCATGGACTCGAGAAAACGAGCGCGTAAAGTTCAAAAAAAAAGTATAGATGTAAATCTATAGTAGCTGTAGTCCGTCTTGGATGGTATGTACGCGTAGCAATCGACACCCCACCGTTTCTTTTTTCATGTGTCACGACACCCGGGGTGGCGCTCTCGCACTGCCCTGCAGCGCCGCCGGAGAATTGCTATGACTTCTAGACACGCTGGGTCGTACACGATGTTCGGAATGCAATCGCGTCCGTTCGTCCACATCGCTGTCGTCCTCCGTGCCATCTACATCCTCCTCTTCGCTCTCCCGGAGCCGCGATAACGGCAGGCTGACAACACCGTCTTCCTCTTCGAACGCGTTGAACAACGTGTTGCTTTGTGCGCGGTATAGCGAACTCCGGCGACCGTGGCCTGCTGAATGGGGGACGCCGTCGGATCGTAGCTCGGATGTACCTCCCCAGGTGTCGAGCGACGGGCGGCCCTGGAGGCTCATGCGTGGGTTCATCAGCCCGCTTTCGAGCGCCGAGTGGCCATTCACTTTTGGAGGATCAGCTTTCCGTGAGAGATTGAGTAGATGAACGCCGAGGAAGGTGACGATAAACCCAGCGAGTAACGTCATCGTATCAGTACCACCGGTGGTGTTGAACCCTTGGAATAAAATGAGGGATGCCACGATCGTTGCCGTAGAGAAGCCCACGTAGTACATTGGGTTGACGCTGCAGGACTGCGAGTGAGGCGTCATCAAGGGAGTACGAGTGAGTGGGCGTACACATTCGTGGAGAACGTGTCGAGAGCCTTGTTGAAATAGTTCATCTGCACCAATATGCAGCTTACCACAACTATGCCGAACACGTATGTACTTGGATGCGTAAATTGGTTATTTCCACCCATTGTGAGTTTGACGGCGACACCGAATCCTTTGATTGCCATGACAGAGACGGAACCGACCACAGAACATATGGAGATGTACACCAGGGGGGTTGAGCGGCCGTAGCGAGGTACAGCGTTGAAAATCATGATCAACGAGAAGATGAAGACGGTAAGGCAGTACAACATAAAGCCTGCGCCAAATAAGTAGTCTGTCAATGACCCCAAAGTCGACTTACCTGGCTGTATGGCATAGTGGAGGATTTCATCGACTGTTTGAATCTCCTTGTCTGGTGGTGCATGCAGGACGATGATGATGGAACCGATTAAGCATAGCGCACATCCAGTTCGACCAAGGTGACCTAGTTCTTCATTCAACAGGAATGATGCGAGCACTGCACTGTGTGGTGTCAAGTTCCACCGCACTGGTAAATCGAGGGAACCAACCCAATGAGGACGCTCAATGCGCCCAACGGCGTTACTAAAATTGGTGGCGCAAACGTATAGGCAGCAAAATTTGCGACTGCAAGGTGACCTGAGTACCGAATGACCATATCTCGACTGGAAACTCACTTTCGCCTAGTATCACTGCTCACAAACATGGAGAGGCACCATGTAAGTCTGCATAGAAGGACAAGAAGAGTGGACCCACAGGTTGATATTCCGGCCCACCATGTCGGATTCCGAAGATAGGCATAGTCATCGGAGGCGGAGGTATAGGAAGAGGTTCGTGCACCGGCATCTGTTAGACCCTAGGACACGCACGCATCAGCTTTGAACAACGCGACACTGTGGAACCCGTTAGCGGCTCGCCTTCTTGGTAATAATGAAACTCGTTCCGATGGCGATAGAACTAGAGACAGCTAGGGCCAGCCCGATGTATTTATCGTCTACCATCGATACCGATGAGACTGACGAACGAAGGACAGAACCGAGGGGGGGACGCGGACGTCTGAAGCAGGTCGCAGCCGCTTCACGTGCGTTGCCACCGACTGATACAAATTTGGATATTTCTCGTAGTGCTGTGCAGCGGCACCCAATGACACCCATAGCATGCTGGGATGCGTGCAAACGGGGACATGAAGGAATCTGGTCCACCGTTTGATGATCTAGATATGATGAACAACGACGGGACGAGTTGTTTTCAAGTGACAATACTGTAGCGGTCTGACTGCGGTAAAAAGCTCTTTGAGTACGGGTCAAGGAAATCAATTTCCCAACTGGATGGCAATTGATTACAACAAACTAGCGCTATAGGTCTTCGCTACAAGGATTCCTTGACACCGCTGTACAAGGATACACGTACAATCGCGCTCATTGTCGGCCACAACCATTGAACCAGCTGCCGTCTTTTTTTTTTACTCACGTGATAAGTTCAAATTATTGTTTACGTAATTTCGATATTGGAATAATATGCTCAGTTTCAAGTTGCTGGCAGCTGTCCACCTTCAAGGCACCGACGCAGATCTTGTCTTGTTCTATGATTCGGCGGCAGGATCGTCCCGGAATGATGATGGTTCTATGCGTGCTGTGACTCTTAGCAAAGACATACGAGACATTATATCCGAGTCGCGACGCCTTGTTCGCAATCCTAATTCAAGTCAAGCAATGTACATACCAGATTCGACGCAGGGAACATATTAAAGTGCAGTGCACATTTTCGAGCGTTTGGTCGATGGGCCGAACAGCTTGGCATTATTAGCAAACATTCGCCGTGTTTGACTGAAAAACCCGGTCGATAGCTTGGTTACCTGTTTTGTAATTGCTTTGAGCGTTTGCCACCGGGCGCACGTGCGGCCTCGCGTCCTGCACCACAACCTTTTGGGAAAGGCTCGTCCGCCAGGAAACTTTTTTCTTCCCCTTCATTCGCCTTTACCTTTCATCTCGCACTTTAGTTTAGACAGCAAGCGCGACATGGCTGATAGCAGGGTCGATCTCACCCCGACAGCTGACCCTCCGCTTGTCCTTGATGAGGATACACCAGGCCCTCCCATTTCCCTCCCAGAAGAGTCTGCCGATACTGGGGAAGGTGGAAAGCTCAAGATGATTGTACAGCTTGTCAAAAAGTGTCTCGGTGTGAAAGACATCGCTGCGATGTGGGTGCTGCGCAACCATTCCCGGCTCAGCCACTGAGCCACTCACCACTGTTGCACGTAGGCGCTTGTCGCTTCCAGCCTCCTTGCTCGAGCCGTTGCCAAACCTGGAGTATTGGCATTACCTCGATCGACCTGATCTATTTGCGGCGTACGTCGTTCTTCGGTGCTGTGTGCTATTCGACTTCGTGACTCTCGCCGTAGCATCAACGATTCGGACGATGCCTTTGAGCGCATGCTTGCTGCGGTGCGGTTTACGTTTACCAAGGACCTCAAGTTCATTGTAAGTGACTACTATCGTCTGATCATTCATATGCAAGCTTTGACACTCGTGCATGCAGCATGGTAAAGTGTGCAAGCCATACAACTCAGTACTCGGAGAGCACTTCCGTGCGCATTGGGACGTTCCCCCTTTACGTTACTCCTCTGATCCAAGGCAACCCCCGATATTCGGAACACATACAACACAAACACCGCCCTCCCCGCAGGCATCAACCATTGCGTTGCCATCAGAGACCTTGAGCATCAAGAGCGGACGGAGCGAACGTAGCTCCAAGAGCACTCGAAGTGGTCTCAGTCTCCTTTCCAAGAACAAAGCTAGCCCTTCGACTGCTCCTACTTCCCCTCAGCAAGTCCCCGATGCTGATCTTGCTGGACGCATGTCTAGCCTCTCCCTCGGCGCAGGTGGATCGGATACCGATCTTCACCGTGTAGTGTATATTACCGAACAAATCTCGCACCACCCACCTGTATCCGCCTATTACGCTGCCTGTCCCACTCGCTCTATTGAGATGCGGGGGATCGACCAGATCTCTGCAAAGATCTCTGGTACAGCGCTGCGCGTCGTACCAGGATCGTACAACAAGGGAATTTACATCAACATCAACGGTGGTCCAGGAGAAGGCGAGCAATACCACATAACGCACCCTATTGCGAGCGTCAACGGGATTCTGAGAGGGAGCTTTTACATTACGGTCGCGGATTCGACGATCATCACGTGTACTGGCGGGAAGGGTAAAGAAAGCTACCGTGCAGTGATAGAGTACAAGGAGGAGGTACGTTGATCGCTTGACCGGGGGATATGTTTCTAATTTAGTCGTGGCTGGGGACTCAGTCGTGGCTTGGGCGGGCCCATTTCCTCGTCGAAGGTGTTATCCACACGTACGAAGAAGACGCGACAGAGCATGAGGAGTGGACAAAGGTCAAGCACGTCCCCCAATCTCGCGTCATCGCCTTCTTCGATGGTTGTTGGCGAAACCGCATCCAGTGGCGACGTAATCCTGAGGGGTCCAGCCTGTCTGTACCGTCGACAGCAGAGTACCACACGCTGGTAGACCTCGAAAAATTACAAACCATTCCCAAGGTCGTGCGTCCCCTCAAGAGGCAGCTTCCCAAGGAAAGTCGAAAGCTCTGGGAGAACGTCACCACCAAGCTCCTCAACAAGGAGTATGGGGACGCGACCAAGCACAAGCTCGCGCTCGAGCAGAATCAGCGTGACGAGGCGAGCGAGCGGAAACGAAAGGGCGAGGAGTAAGTAGGACGAATGCCAGGACCAGATGTTGGCCCACGAGTCTGACGTGTTATCATTTTCAGATTTATACCCACATACTTTGAGAGGGATATCGACACTGGCGTACCCGTTCTCACAGAACAAGGTCGCAGAGCTGTAGAAGAGGAACTCCGAGAATACGCTTCAGACACAATATAGAGCGTCTTGGGTTGACGAAAGCGCTGCTCACGACTCATAACGACCATACTTCCTTTTCTTTTTCCTCGTGCTATCTTTCTTGGACGCTCGCAATCCTGCGCAGACTTGGATGCTCGAGGACGTACACACGCCTTGCTGCTTTGATTTAATGTCATTCGTGCATCTCATGATGATATCCCTACACTATCTACAGTCCCTAAATCAATGCTTCTCCGAAGATAACCCGAGCCCGACCTTGAGCACGACCGATTGGGTAGCTATAAATCCTTCCTCCTTATCTTTTGAGCTCAACTTTCGGGAGCTCTTGGCAGAGAGCTAGAAAACATCCGCTAGAGGCATACGAAGACGACTTTGACGAGTATGTCTACTTGGATATTATCTATATTGGCAGCAGAAGTGGTGAGGTGCTCTGTGGTAATACTGGTATGGCAACAACGAAAATGTGGCGACTGTATGGATATATAGTGCCTGTCCCCGACTCTAGTAGAGGAGTGGCTGCAAATGTGCCTGACATGTGTGAATAGTTTACATAATAGAACTGTATAGTTGCTTTCTCACCTGTAAAGACGACTTACTTTTCGTCAATCCATCCTTCGTTCATACAATACATATCACCCTCCGTGTTCACAAATGTAAGTGTCAATGGGCCATTTTGTTGAACGCTCTCCCCTGGTGAGTACAACGAGAAAATCAAACATGGCGAATACGTCAAAGTTGAGGTGTACCTCAAATTGTATGTGTTTCTCACTAGCACTTGTTGATCCTAATCCTGATAATTCCGACGTGCGAATGAACAGGTGAAACATAAGGCCGAACAACCGCGAAAACGATCAGCACAATCAAAAAGGCTCGCGGATCTACCAACTCGTCATGAAGTGCATGAAGGTTTTACCATTCTATTCCTACATGCAAGCTGGCTCGTTGAAGACTCCGACTCGACCTCACAATGACAAAAAAGGCAAAAGGAAGGCTGATGATGATGTGACGAGTTGCCTGGTCTCACCGTCCAAAAAGACATCGGGCTCCGAGTCCGAGGCAATCTTCGAAATGGACTTGGAGGGAAATTAAACAACAGTGGGATAATCTGATCTCTTTCTTGGCCATTTTTTGATAGATGCTCTGCCAATGGGTGTATATTCGTGTCTGCAAAATATTAGCTTGTATCCTTGATGTTTATGTGTATATGTGAGTTGGAGTCGGGGACTTTGGCGCCTCCGCGTGCCGCTACCCGATTTGATTATTTAGTTTAGAGGTTCAGAACCCAGGGCTTCGATTCCGTCAATGGCACCCTGGAAACCGTCGAGACGAGAAGATCGCGGGAGGGTTCTAAGGAGAACGCCTAGCGGATCTTGGGTTGGGAGGAGAGCCGCGACACCCTTCAAACGATCCCTCACGCAATCGTGAGTACATGCGAGTTTACAGACTACGAGTACGCGACACTGGCTGGGCTTGATTAAGGAAGGGGATGATAATCTGATGGGCCTCTTTCTGAATCCATATGCCCGTCTGGCTCAGTGACCGCGTGTCTGCATTGTTCTTGGAAATGATATGAACCACGGATGGATCATAGATCATGCACATGACCTCTCCTCGGCCAGATCTTACATCTTTTCGCTCCACGACTGCAAAGGAGGGGAACTCGGAAGGAACAGGCGATCTCGAACAAACATGTGCCCGGTTGCCAGAATTGCGTGTGTAGGCCCATCACTAACTAACTTGGCCAGGTCGGGAGGCACGACGAGTACTACAATTTGAAATATCAAAACGCAAGAGTTTCGCGTTTGAGATCTGGGGTATCTAGTTAACCCCCCTCCCCCCCGTTCCCCACTTTGGCTCCTTTTCCCCAGGTTTTTCACCGCGTATGGGGATCTCGGACGAACTACAATTTGGGCAGAGTAATCATATCGTCACGACTCGGGCTGTGTACGTTGACCGGAGCTTCAACTCTGACTCGCTTTCCAGTTCCAGGTCGTCCTTCCCCCCCTCTCCCTCCCCCTGAAGCAGCCAGCGGGGATGGATCGTGGTGACCTGACCCCGTCCCAACAGTACTACGATCTGGGTTCGAAGTCACGGTGGTGGATTGAAAAAAAAAACACCCACAAGGTGTCTAGTCGTGTGCACATGACAACAACTAGAACAACCAGTGCCAGTGTCTCCGACTTGAAAGTCCGGGTGACAGCGCTATCCCACGGACGAGCTCTTAGAGCGTCAGGAACGAAATATACGTCCATTTAGTTTCCAAGCATTCTTTTTTGTGCTTCTCTGTGAGAGACGGTGAGTGGAATAATGAGGGTTCATGTTACATCATGTGTCTCGAACTCGGAGGAGGGTTCCGAGTGAACTTGGAATCTATATATCTGGCGTAAGTGGACAGTGTTTGGTCCGAAAAACAGACGGACGGCCCACCTCGGCGCGTCTTTAAGGAGGGAAGAGATGGGTAGCCAGGACCAAGCAGTTAGGATCAATCAAGGGACAGTTATAAGCAATTAGGATCAAGCTATCATAGGGGAAAATTGTGGCTGTGTAGTCGAGTTTTTTCGTGCGAGTTTCTTGCTGCATGAATCCGGCACGTAATAGGGCTAGATAACTTGCAAAACATGATTCCTGCCGACGAAGTTCGACCGCATCTAGGAATATGAAGTAACTTGAAGCACTACGTAGTTTGTGCCGAAACATAATCGAGACGCCACACGTCGGAGTAGCGCTGTCAGTGGCGTCTTTCGCCACCGTGCGCCCCCTTCAACTTCTGTCGTCGTCTATCCATCATGATCAGAGCAGTTCCTGACTTGCGAGTCGATCCGAATAGTGACAGCCAGCCATACTCTGTCATCTTCATCCGACAAACAGAACACGTGCTTGTAATGCTGAATGAAAGATAATACATGTAACAACATAGTGCATATAGTTTGTGGTAACATGCTCTGGCCTAATCCACTGCTCTCATAGACGAGTCACACACGCCGAAACGACCAAACGTGACGTGTTGCTTGTGAAGTCAAATCGAAGATTAAAAAGTCATGGCTCAACTGAGGGTCGAACTCAGGACCTTCTGTGTGTAAGACAGAAATCATAACCACTAGACCATTGAACCAGGCGATAATCGGGGCTCATATGCAGATCATGGCGGCGTTCTTTGGGTTGGCATGAATAAAAGAACGCTGAGTGGAAGGGGGGAATGGATCAGGTTCGAACGAGGCCTCCGCCCTCTTCTTCTCAATATCACTTCAACTACGCAGGCAAATCGACTTGACTATCTGATGGACTCGTTGGACCAGACGTAGACTTGACTCATTATCTGATAATGATCCTCAAAATGTATACGTAAGTGACGTCGGGAACAGGCATGTAACCGGTCGTCATGCACGTGGGGAACAGACTGGCTATTGTTTTACAGCTGCATTCAGTACACCGTCCCCGGACAACCCTGTCACGTTCAAGTTGTGAGTTGTCTCCCAAGCACCGCCCTCGGCGCCCGCATGCCAGTCCGTCTGTCGTCCAGACGGTCATCCCCTCTCCCCATCAACTAGCGTCTCTCTGAGCTTACAGGCGTTGAATTACGAGCTGCCCGACCTGTCGCACAAACAGTGCTCTTGGCAAATTGGTAAATTGTCCGTTGCTTTTCTTTTTTCTTTATTTATTTTGCCGTGAAACACTGAGCTTACGTTGTCAGTCAACCTATCAGGGAACGGCATGACGTTATGGCGAGTCTTCCCTATGCGACTTTTTGCCTTCAAGTTCCTTCTCTTCGCCGCATTGGTCGCAGCCACAGAGCCTGCTCGTATCCACGAGGCGCGTCAGGGACTCATCTCCACTGTAGCCCAACCTCCTTCCACGAGTCCCGACCCAGTTTCTCTGCAGACATCGTCGTCGTCGACGTCGACGACGTCCGGAAAAACAACAATGTCTCCGACATCAAGCGGTAAGCAGTCAAAGTTTGTCATCGGCTTCCAGTGTCTCACCTGTACCCTTGACCACGTCGTCGAACACCCTATTGCAACCATCAGATACCCCATCGCACTCGTCGTCGGCATCGGCGACCTCATCTTCACGTTCAGCGTCCGGAACTTCTTCAGCCACGCCTCAACCTTCGTCTTCTCCAGACATTCTCAACCTTGCCGTTTACAACATGACAACGTGCACCTCGGGCTTAATTTCATGGAATTACAGCGGAAACGAGGCTGAACTGTCGCTGTCGGTTACCAACATCGGCGTGGATCAATATTATGCGTTGTCTCGCCTCAAGACAAGGCAGAGCACGATCAACGGTACGATTCAGCAGCAACTGGTGGATACCAACACCTCTGCGTCGTCTTGGACGTGGTCCTCTGTCAATCTCACACAGGGTTGGTACGAGATACAGGGTATCGCACTCGCCACGCCGACTATTAGCAACAACTCTGCGCCGTTCTTCATTGCGAACGGAACGGATGTTACCTGTTTAACAGGCACTTCATCCGCCGTCAGTACCTCCACATCCTCTACAACCTCGTATACAAATGTGGCGGGTATTGTAGGGGGTGTCGGCGCCCTCGTCGGTGCTGTCCTGGCTATAATCGCAGGGATATGCTTGTGGTCACGGAAACGAAAAAGACCGTTTTTTAGAGGTGGTAGAACCCGGAACCGATACTGGGGATCGCTCAATTCCGCCGACTCGGGCGTTCAACCGGAAGAAACTGGGACGCAACTTACCGGTGGCCATTTCCATGCCCGTTCAGCGTCGACGGGTCGCGTCTTTGAAGATGTTGCTGGTGGGAAAGTGTCTGTGACGACTACCCCTGGTGATTCTGACGAGGACGCCGCCATCACGGGCGAGGAAAAGCTATCCTCCCCTTCCTCTTCTTGTGGCGTGAGCCCCTTTGACGCGCTGAACACACCCCTTCATTACGACCGTCGTGCCTCGGTGTACTACTCGGTCCAAATTCCCACTCCGGTCGCCACTGAAAGTTCCCGATCCCGATCCGCCTCTCTACACACATCCAATCAAAGCATCGAGCAACAAGCGCAGCGAATCCGATCCTCAATGGAAACCTCCATCCGACGCCGCAGCGAGCGTCTCTCAATGCCCACCTTACCCTCCCCAACCCTTTCCCGCCTTCCTCACTCCCCCACGCACACCCAATCCAAGGAAGAATATCCCCTCTCGCCCGTGACGGCCACCCCCGCCAATCGCTCTATATCGACCGGCGCCATCTCCGTGACCGCACGACGTGCACCCCGAAAACCCGTCCCACAGTACGATCCCTCGATATTGCTCGAAGACACGAACACAGATTCAGTGTCTACGTTTACGGCGGGTGCCGAGTCTTCGCAATCACACGGAACAGGAATTGGTGCGGGTACATTCGGAACGCCAACGGACTTGGTACACAAGGCGAGCTTCGGGGACGGACGTCCTGTGCACTATCTGATCCCGGACATGCCTCCACCACAACGAGACTGAGATTTGTGGGCTGCGCCCCATCCTCGTGGGTCTGATCTGGGTCTTGTTTATTCTGATTCTCTCTTGCTTTCGTGTTTCGTTTCCATTCTGTTTCAATACCCCTTTTACCTAATTTGGAAGGGACGTGTGATTGGTCGTTCAGTGTATTGGGCAACTAAATAATTCCCAGTTGACGGCATGTCATAACGTGCTTGTAGATCACGAAGTTCAGGAAGGGAAACAACTCCAAAGCGCTCCGCCGCGGTCCGCGATCCACAGACACACAAGCACCGACACTACAGCACGGTAGCACACCACGTGTTGATCCTCTGACGCTGGACATGCATGGACATGGACATTATATATCCACCTTGATATAGCTTATCAACCTCTCCCCTCCTCCCTCGCTCCCTGTCTTTCGAAAAAATCTCTTTGGTTCCATGTTTCGCATCGTTCATCGTGATAAGATGCTCCGTTTTCGTGGCGTTGTGGACACGCTAAACTCTTTTTTTTTTCTTCTCTCTTGCTCAGATACTGTACTCGTACTATACACGATGCGCGCCAAAGGGTGTTGTCATCGCATATATGTTCAAGTACGCTTATCATACTCTTTAACCCGTTTCTGTAACCGTACGATCGTCGTTCGGACCGTTGTGCAATCCTTCCTGTCATTTTGCGCCACATGATCGGCGCAAGTTCGCTATGTTTGTTATCAAAGCGCTTCCGCCTCTCACAGCTCCGAAACCGTTCAGTGCTATCTAACGGTTTACAGTTTACACGTATCCTCACAATCTCGTTTTCAAATTCGACACCACTCGTGTGGGAGATTTTTCGGTCGTCCTTTTTTGTTGTTGTGCTTGGTTCTGATGCCCCTCCTATGTATGCTCAGCATGACGATGATAATGATAGGAATCGTACGGAAGGAAAACACCGGGTGCGATAACCCCAGGTGACAGATCTCGGACTCGAACTCGGACTCGGACCATTTGCTGCATCCTATTTGACATTTCCCAAAAAATATAAAAAAGCAAGATAGAGAGAAGGAACGAGAGATAAAAACGAGAGCCTCGCAATCCGATTGGTTCTTTCACTCGTTTCCGATCCCCCAATAAGCCACGACCTTCGGATTATGAAATCGGAATACTGCGACGCAAACCGTCTCGTCGTCGTCATTCTTTTTGACATGCCCCTCCAACATCAGAAGACGTTCGGACTTTGGATCTGGGAAACTTCTCGGGGGTACTTGGGTATAATTAAAAATAATTAATTGCGCGCAGACACTTTTTTCGTACAACTTGGTATACCGGAACTACAAACTATATACTACTGTACTGCTAATTTGAAACCCAGACTAGATTCTCAAGCTCAGATAGTGACTGCTACACTTTTGTAGTACTTACTAGTGTACTAGAACGACTACTGTAGTAGTGATTTCAAACTGTGACTAGGACCCATCAAACGAGCCTACCCGGGCAACGGGCATCGAACGAATGTCGCACGTTTTATACTCGAAAAGCCTCGAGCTTCGAGTTCCCCGTCGTTGCCTTACGATTTCGTTGAACGCCGTTCCAATTCGCCAACCACTGATCTCCCCCCCCTTTTTTTTTGACCAAGCTTGCCATTGAATGCGTCGTTGCAATGCGAACGCAGCGAACCACAGAACGGGCATTTTCAGTCGGAGATGAACATTTCAAAAGGCCGAAAAGCTCCGAACCGCCAATACTTGCATGCGCACTTGATCGTCCAATTCACAGTCACAATCGTGTACAATGCGATCGCGATCGATCACCACAAGTATTTCTGCCACTGGTCTCTGGGGACTCGGAGAGGGCCGACGTGTAACTGACGGAGATAGAGAAGAAACAAGAAGTGTGACATGTCATCATATATCACAAGTATCATGGACATTGGACCAATGGGCTATTCAATAGGCCTTCTTGTTTTTCAGTTTTCACGAACCAAACGGCGATGGTGATCGCCGGTAGCGAATAACGACGATGGCATCCCAACGTCCATTCCTTTGAGAAGTATATACATACGACGGGGGAAACCAACACTCGGGTGCGCCTTGTGGATTCAATCACGGAACTGACCGAGATGTCCGATCGTCCGACCGTTTTTTTTTGCTCGCACGCTCTTTCTTCCTCAGCCGACTGAATTCAACGGGTAGCGACGTGATCCGATCGTCGCCCTTTGGTTTTTTTCCTCTGGCACCTTTGAAATGACACAGAAGAGGATCTGGAAATAGAAAAAAAAACGACATATCATGATTTGTTGGTCTATCTATGGTGTACGTGCGCGGAGATATGATGAGCGATCGGCAACCGAGATAAATTACACGCGGTTCGCATTGATCCTGGTCCCCAAGGTGGGCAGCAATCAAGAGGTGAGGCCAAGAGACAATGACACGGCAAAACGCGATAATGCATGAGGCCAAGTCGAGAACCAAGGGTTGGATACAACAAGTCGCGACCCATTCTCACGACCATCCATCGGGATTTCGGCGGCGCAAAGGCAAGGGTATCCATGGCACATGCGGGCTGGAATCAGCGGTACGTTTGTTGGTGTGTGTGTTCGTCAAGCCGACTTTGCGTATCTTGGCGAGTCTGTGCAGTACAACGGACATGAGAAGGATGGCACGGTTGTAGATAAGCAACGTCATCACCTCCAGAGGCCAGCCCAGGCGACCAGTGCCGCGATAGCGGACGAGGCAACAGACATCGCAGCAAAGGCATAAGGCATATCCTCCATGTGGCTTTGTAACTTTATGAATTTGATATAGAGCCGATTAGCCCGAAACAGAAAGGGTTAGCGGTATGGTGTTCACATACATTCATTCCGAACAGTCCAGCAACGAGGGCACCAGATCCAAGGCCCATGGTTCCGATAGAAACCTGTTGTATTAAGTAGGTCGAATTTGTTTCGTAAAGAAAAAGAACAAACTTTAAGGTCCAAAGCAAGGAGTGCGTTGCGATTTGAGTCTAAAATGAGCTCAACGATTTCTTGGGTGGATTGGACATTTGCCTTTGTGGTGTCGATCAGTTGAGACTCTGAATTATCTCTGCCAGCTTAACACACTTCGATATTCTCAGCCTCGTTAACTACTTCCTCGACCTGCTTTGAAAAGAATTCTAGCAAGACCTCTAGTTCGTCATGCTCGTGCATGTCACGAGGAGAGCCATTCTTCTTGTCCGTAAGATACATTGCATTCAGGTCCTCGTCTGCGCGTGATATCAGGGAGAGGGGACCAATGATGATCAAGACGAACCTTGTTCCAAAATGTCTTCCAGGGCTTCCTGGACCTGTAGGTGACAGTGAAGCTAGAACGGAAGATATGAACAAAGAGTCATACCAAAGTTGCGCGATTTTTGAAAGCAGCGAGGCGTCTCGAATAATGAAGAAGTCGTTTGAATTTATCGCGGTTAATATCGTCTTCAAGCTCAGCCAGGAGTCCTCCGACGAGGTTGCGGATGAAGACCATTTCAGCCTCGAGCGCACTGAGAACGGAGAGAAGAATCGACTCTATTGCCCTGATGGATATAATATTAAAGCGGATTGGACAACGTTGAAAGATAGGAGGGTATTAGCACACCTGAATTCGTAAGGGGCACCGCTACCACGGGCCTTGAGATTATGCTGTCGAGAGGTGAAGGTGGTGAGGAGCTCAATCGCCGCACTGGTGCCGTACCTCGAGGTGGTATAGAAATACGGAGTGAAGCCTAGAGTCATCTGATCCGTAAGGATCGAAGAGCATGACGGTGTCGGCCTTGACGAGCGCTCTGATATGTAATACATTGATCTGGGGAAGTTGAGCAAGCGTTCGGCTAGTTGAGAAGCTGGTGGGGAACCGACCAAGATGGCCTCTTTACGGATGAGGATAGTGGGGACCAAGTTTGGTATGCGGGAGTCTATTTTGCGCAGGTCACGAGGCTTCATAATGAACGTCAGCGGGGATGGCGTATGACGTCCTCAACTGAATGGTGTCCTGACAGACTTACGTTCAGACGGTGTTCGTTGCATAAATCTGATTTCTTGAACTGTCCGGAAATGCTCTTGACCGCACCTGGGGCGAAGCGATTACGTGGTGAGGAAAGGCGAAGGAGAGGTGGCGAATGAGAGAAAATGAAGACCTTGTTCGTCTATGATGGTGCCTAGGCACGTGTTGCGAGGGGCGTTGGCGAGTGAGTGCACGGAAGAGAGTGGGTGACATACAGCGAAGCATGAGATCAGAGGGAAGCCTGCTCTTCATGACCTTTTCGAGGATGGCTGCCTTGGTGTCCTCCTCCTCGGTCGGGGGTGGCGGGCGGTGTGCGGGTGCGGGCCTGAGGAAGGCGTTCCAGGCGAGGCTGCGGGCGAGGCTGAGGCGGGGGATGGACATCACATTGCGGATGGACGTCTGCATTCACAAAATCAGGACCGAAATGTCGCGGTGAGAGCGAAAAGGACGAAAAATAATTTGACCGAGAGAGGGATGCAAATTTCCCCGATTTGAAATATTAAAACGCTGGGGGTTACCCCAGTCCCGAAATGGCAATGAAATTCATATCGTTTTCTGTTCGGCCAAATCCGACCTCGATCACCTTCCGCTCATCCCTCACGGAACTAATTACATCCCCCTACGCTCTCTTCTCATCAAGAACGCGCTATTTTACCATGCCCTGACGCTAACAGCCCGCGTTACACCCCCTCTCCCCCTCTCCCAATGTCCTCAGACACCCGACGACTCCTCGAGGCCGCCATGGCCCTCTCTCAGCTCCTCGCCCTCCACGCCATCCCCCACGCTTTTCACGGCAGCATACTCACCGCCGTCGTGTCTGACAGCCCCCGCTGCGATGTCCGTCCTCCCTTCTCTTTCGCGTCACCCTCCTCATCCTTCTCCGCAGGAAATCTTCTGCATCGTCGAGGGCGGCTCCTCGCACCCGTTCCGCCGCGTCCGCCAAGCAGTGGCGGACAGCGAATATTTCACGACGACACATTCCCCATGGAGCAACCGGTAGAGGCCCTTGCTCTTGACGTGCTCCTCACCCCGTGTAACAGTCGTCCGCACAGCTTGCATGCCACCTATCGTCGTCTCATACCCGCCATTGAAGTGAGCTCGCATCTCTTGTGGCGCCCGCACCGTGCTCATCTATCTTTCCATGTATCCCAGATCGAGATTTTGCCTGCCGGCGAGCATGGTCCTCGACGGCTCGACACCTCCACAACCATGAACATAAAAGGCATCCCCTTTTTGACCCTCTCAGAGTTTGTCCGAGATAAACTCAAAACTTGGTCTATGCAAGTCTCCTTCCATTTGCGCCCGCGCGCTTGGCTAATCAACCGGACCCATCTGCACAGCCGCGGCTCAGAACGCGACGCAAACGATATCGTTTATACCCTCTGTCGATACTGGAATCGACTCGACATCAATCGTGTCCCCGAACAAGATATGAATCAGTTCGTCACCCTCCATCGAACAGCAGCTCTCTCGTGGGCAGCTCTCAAGCGAAAATATCGCATGTGACCGTCTGGCCCTCTCTGCTCGAACATGAGGCCTCATTGACCCACCCCCTGGGGGGTTGGGCCCCCGAGCGTGAGTGAGTGTGACAGAGGTTGGTCGTTCCTATCTAATTTGATACCACGATCGATGGCGTGAATGGCGTTTGCAAATTGTAACAATGCTGTACTATTTTACATATCTTTGGCAATCGACGTACGCATCCCTGCTTATCCATCTGTCCACAACCGTGTCCCCCATTACGGTCAATTATCGTTTATAACACTATATAATGTCTATGTTAATCGTTGTGTCACTGCTTTCCTTGCACGAGGAACCCCTGTAAGAGTGCGTCACGATGAAACGCGACGGTTCGGATCCATCAGCAGTTCCAAAACCAGGGGATCCAAGTTAACGTTCGCGCGTCCGGAATTGAGTTTGTGCGCTCCTGTTCCCCGGGGTACGTATCTTATTTCTATTTTCAGTCACACAGGTACCTCTCGCCCGGGTGCCTTTATCGGGTATGGTAGTCCACTGCGAGGACAACGGATGCGAGGCGTGTTGCTAGACGTACAAGGGACGGATGGATTGGGGGAGCCTGGAGGTGGAAAAAGAGAAGGAGGTTGCATGTCGCAAGAGATAGAGATACCTTGCTGTGGTCGTCGCTCTCTCACGTTATCGTCCTGTTATCGTCGTGGATCGGAGGAGAGAGGTGGAGGTTCTGGCTGGAGGCGGGTAAGATTTAGTGCCCGGCTTGCCATAGTCGGGACAGTGGGGCGTTGGTAGCTCGCTGGCGCTGTGCGGCGACGTTCGTCTCGTCTTTTGCGGGGGACATCGGACGGGCCCGGGTGATCTATGAGTAGGAGCGAGATCGAGGTTGTTTGAGGGATTGCTGATAGTGCTGTGATGGTGATGCCGTGAAGAGACGACGACGATCCAACACTCGACTCTAAACACGTATGCGCAGCCCACACAGAAGCACGATGACGCAGGGACACATTCGCAAACCTCACGAGTGCGGTCATCCCTCCTCTAACCAGACGTCCAATTGCTCAACACGTCAAAGGACCCTACCAGACACAAAACACGCGGGCATGTTCTCACTGAAAAGGTGGGGACTAACAAGCAAAAGTGGGGGACGCTTGAGCGATATTCGCGAACGCGACGAATCGCAAGGCGCCGGGTGTGACGGCTCGAAGGCTCCGAGTTTACGGTCCTTCCTGCTAGTGCTGAGTGATCACACGTCCCACCGAGGTCCGACGTCGATTTCAGATTCGGCGATCGAGCGACGGGATTGGGAACTTGACAAGGTCATCTGACGATGATGAGCGGGTGTGTTGCAAACATGTGATGTGACGGTCATCAGTGCCATCGGTGCGTATGCCGGGATTCGTCTTCGTTGACTGGGTGAGTTTATCTCTTTGATCTCCTTTCCTGTCGACCCGGAGGAATTAGAATAAACATGCACCGCACAAGGCTTGCGCTCCTATATGCGCCCACCCTGGGTAAAGGCTTTCGGCACAATTATACTGATCTGGAACCGTGCGCCGCACTGCGGCACTGCGAAGACAGTCCACGTTTCGAGCCACGGTGCGTATGTCACTTGGTGTGATGTGAAACGTATTTGCCATGGCACACATCGGGAACGTGCGTCCGACGTGATAGCTGAAGCTGAGGGATGAGCCTAATGGTTGAGCCAGAGGCCTTGAGGATGCAGTGTGGACCCGCTTGCCCAGTCCCCGAGCTCATACCCATACCCATACTCGTGCTCGCGCTCGTTCCCGGCCATACACTGCATGTCCGACGAGGCAATCATGTGTATCAAAGCATATATGATGAAAATGATATTACCAGGCGTCAAAAGGCTCAAAACGCGACGAACCTGCGGTCTTGAAATCCGTCATATTATATGCCCGTTCGGAGTCACAGCATTCACAGCCCTAGACTTCGGAGATGAACGTGAGCCAAGTCGTAGTAGGCTTCTACCACAAAGGGAGTCGTCTGGACTCTGCGCAACCCGTGTGATACGGCAATAAAATATGACCCACGGCAACATGACCCGTTGTGGTCACTGGTCGTCAAGTATCACTATCGCGTAACAGAGGCTTAGGCGAAAGAGAACCTTTAGTAAAGGCCATCTCAGGCTCCTTTCAGGCGATGAGGAAATTGATGCAAAAAAGCCTTCCTGCGAGCGGATTTTCCTTTTTCTTTGTAGGCATGCTCGCGTGGTAGAGTGAGGTAACCGGATACCCACTAGCAAGTCCGTCGCCAATGGCCACAAAGCGGCTCAAGCACAGGCGTGCTGCGCAAGGGTTTAATTCTGCTTTCCCTTACCCTGGGCATGATGCGCACTGAGCTATCTTAGTAGGTGAAGGGTGTAGGGTTTGACGTACCTTGTGAACTGACAGTTTGAAAACACGTCTGTGGCTGAAAACATTTATATTTATTTACTATTATTAGGGCCCTCCGGGCATACCTGGACCCGCGGACGCACTAACTTGAAGGTATGAAAAACCACCGCACTGTCCACGTCCTGTGAAACGTCCACGACCTGCACGTCCTCTGTGTTGGCTGGCAGCGAAATTTCACAAGTACCATCGCTTGAACTGGAACCCTACTGGCAGGTTAAGGTTAGGTTACGCATAAGTCAAGCCTTCCCACGGGCGTACACTTCCCACGAATTCTTGGTTCGTAATGTCCTCCGCTGCATGATGGGCTGGGTTCATCATCAATGTGCAGGAGTTGTATCACCACGACTTCAATGTCAGGAATACCATTCAGAGTACCATCATCCTCTACCATTGGAGGATGGTGTACTTTCTATCTAATTTACCTATGCACAGGTCTCGTCTTCTGAGCTCCATGTATTTTCAATGTGGCTGCCTGTGCCATTTGTGTCTATGCTGCATACATTTTCAGGAGCTGCCCACAAGCACAATGTTTCCATACCTCAGGGCTTACTACAGTGTATACTATCGTGTGTCGGTGAATGCGCGAGATGGCTTAGGATCAAACAAGACAGAGCCCTTGTGAGGGCTGGGGATGACGACTTAGATTTCCCCTATAGTACAGGTCGAGCTTTATACTACTGCGCTATTGCAAATGGACGACTCAGATGTATAATCAGAGTCTTGTCCTTCGGCATGAGGCCGAGCTTGGTTTGCTCGTGTTTAGACTAGTGGTCACGCATCGTACTCCAACACAGCTGTTTTCATCTGCAAAAAAGGAAATGTGGCTGTAGTGCAAGAAAAATTCGGTAGCGCTACAGTAGCACCTGGTAGTGCTACGGTAGCACTACAGTAGCACTACAGGTAACTACATTGTAATAAGAAATACTACCATAGCCTGACTCAAGCTTCAAGTAAATTATTGTCACTTTACAAGGTAAATAGACTGTATTGAACTATCTATCGAAGATATAAGGTTTTCACCTTCAGATTTCATTTCCAGAACCTTATTCTTCATATGGTCTTTTATGATCAAACCTTAAACCTTCTTTTCAGTTCCCTGTTCATATTTGTTATTGAGGTTCTAGACCTTGCTTAGTCATCAAGTCTAGAACA